>JALXFT010004040.1:0-200001 GCA_023376895.1 Aspiorhynchus laticeps | reverse complement strand
GGAGCCGCAAAGTGAGCAACTTAACAGGGAGGCCTAAAGAGGCCTAACAACCTGAAGCTGCTGACTGACAGCTCTGGAGAGCGGAGTCACAGTGCTCGGAAGGGAATAGCATTGCTCATAGGTGACCCTCTATGGTGAGGAGAACGATGCTAGCTCGACCATAAGGAGAGCACCTCCAAATCACAGAGCTCTGGGAAGCGGAGGACCCAACTCTCAGAATGAGAGGGAACTCAGATGCTCGGAAGGGAGCGGCATGCTCAAAGGTGACCCTCTATAGTGAGGGGAGCAATGCTAGCTCGACCTGCCAAGAGTGAGGCTGCTGTGACCGCACCGGAGAGCGGAGAACCCAACTAACATTACAGGGAACTCAGACGCTCAGAAGGGAGTGCTCGACCGACAAGGAGAGCACCCTAACGGGGAGGCAGAGAGAGGCCTATCAACCTGAGGCCGCTGCATCACAGCCTTCGGAAGGGAGCGGCATGTTCATAGGTGACCCTCTCGATGAGGGGAGCAATACTGGCTCGACCGACCCGGAGAGCACCTGAGGCCGCTGAATCACAGCCCTTGGAAGGGAGTGGCATGTTCATAGGTGACCCTCTATGGTGAGGGGAACAATGCTAGCTCGACCGTACCGGGAGAGCAACGTCTAAATCACAGAGCTCCGGGCATCGGAGAGCTCCACTCTCAGCATGAGAGGGAACTCAACCGCTCAGAAGGGAGCGGCATGCTCATAGGTGACCCTCTATGGTGAGGGGAGCAATGCTAGCTCGACCGACAAGGAGAGCAACCTTCCTGAGGCCGCTGAATCACAGCGCTCGGCAGGGAGCAGTGTGCTCATAAACGACCCTCTACGATGAGGGGCTTTATGCTCTATACATAGGTAGAGTGGGGCCCAAGGTGAAAACCGGGGCCTGACCAACTCAAAGAAAGGGCACGAAGCCGCAGCTCGTAACTCCTACCGTACAGGATTTTTAGAAAAGAAAGCAAAACACTTGATGTGCGATCTTACCACAACGTGGGTTTTAGAAAAGTGCACAGAGACTTAGCGTGCACACTTACCATATGCTGTCAGAGCTCTGGGGAGTGGAGAACTTAACTCTCAGCATGAGAGGGAACTCAATCGCTCAGAAGGGAGCGGCATGCTCAAAGGTGACCCTCTATGGTGAGGGGAGCAATGCTGGCTCGACCAACCAGGAGAGCATGAGGCTACTGTGACAGCTCCGGAGAGCGGGGAACTCAACTCTCAGCACGAGAGGGAACCCAGACGTTCAAAAGGGAGCGGCATGCTCATAGGTGACCCTCTATGGTGAGGGGAGCAATGCTAGCCACTACCTGAAACATCAGTAGCCCTCCAGTAGCCACAATCCTAGCAGGGGAACACTCTAGGCAAGGGCTCAGGGAGATGCTACTTAAAACCCCCGAGAGGGGAGCAGTCCCTGAGCTAGTATATAGATATCCTCAGATAGCCATGCACCTTCCTCAAAAGGCGGTGTCCCCCTTTGTCCAGAATGATATTTTAAAAAGACCCGCAGGTCCTGGAATTGCAGTGCTGGGGACCTGCTGACCAAGGAGGCTCCACAGAGACCTACGACTAGGCCACACGATCCAGGGGTCTCATCCCAGCCTGGATCTAGTATCGACGAGTGAGGTCATCACTGCACTGAGTCGAAACAAAAACCGACAGGTTTCCCAGAAATACTGCAAAGAATGGTTACACAATACCAGTTTTTCCGTAGAACTGGATCGTACTCACCCATCCATGGTTCCTGCGCATGACGGAGATGGGCCAGGACCCCTGTATTGTTCGGGCTCAGACCTGGACCTTCATCAGGTGACAAGCCCTGACACTTATCCAGGTCTTTCAGCAGATCAGCCTGGTATGCCTGAAGCACCGCCATCGTGTGCAACGAAGTAACAGCCTGACCTGCTGCTGCGTATTTTTGAAGGGGCTTAGATGGCAAGGAGGGAGCCTGGAGAGAGGATGTCTCGCCCACAGAGAGATAGCTGGCTAGCGTCTCTTCCACAGGGGGCATCCCTCATAGCCGTTTCCACGCATCCCCTTAATGTCAGCATAACTGGTATGCTGAAACCTATGGATGCGAGAGGAAAACGTGTTTTAAGAAAAAAAAATGTATTTATTTTTTTACCCCACGGCGCCATCTTGGCCCGCTTTCACGGCAAGTAAAGCCTCGCTGTGGCGCGTTCCATAACCTCCAACAACTCGTCATACGCAGGGCAGGAGGATTGAGCGGGCTCAGCCTCAGCTTCTTCGCCCTTAGACATCTCCTGCTCTTCCTGGGCATAACCCAGCAGAGAACTAGCAGCTGGATCAAATGATGTCAGCGAGATTGCATCATCATCATCCAGCCGCTCACCCTCGTTCGCGGCCGACGAGCGCGAGAGGGAAAGCCCCCTCTCTAACTCATCAGCCAGCTCCGCCTGCGAGCCCCACGAGTTCAATCCTCTCCGTGCCTCGGCAACCGTGGGTCTTGACCCGCGGGAAGCAGACGGCTGCCCCTCCTCCCTCGAAAAGAGAGACAGACGAGAGCAGAGCTTTCTAATAGAGAAAAAACTCACAGTGCAGGCAGATTGCTCCCTCGAGAACATTGCGTGCGTGCTCCTCGCCCAAACAAAAGAAGCAAAGATCGTGTGTGTCATCAGGTGTCAAATAACGTTTATGACACGGATGCACACATCTCTTAAAAGCCTTGCTAGTGCTCGCCATAGTAGAATGCACGCTTCAAACAGAACATGAAAGAAGAAGAGGATGACGTATTTTCCCGGCGCCCCTTTATACTGTGGTCGCGCCGGTAGTGACGTCATAGGCTGTCGCCGGCCAACAGGTGGTGTTTTTATATGTATGCTTCAGACACGGGTCACGCTGACGACGTTCGCCATAGCGACAAGTTCCCTCGAAAGGGAAGTACAGATACTCTGGTAAAAGTTGAAGTACTGACTACACTTTTTTTTACTAAAATTAAAATAAAGAAGTATGGGCTCTGACAATGAACTTAAGTATAGCCATTACAACTACCTGTAGGCCTACTACATGTCATGCTGGTAACTGGACCTCATAATAATACAAAATAACTTCAATTTTGTTAGCAAATGAATGTATCCAGGCAGAACAGCCATGTAGAACACAAGAAGAGAAAAGACCAAGCTGACAGAATAAATAAATCCTTGGAAACAACTCAAAATTACTGTGACGCTTTAAAAATGACGAAATTGAGATGAGTTACATTGTAAATTTTATTGAAATGCAAACAGAATGAAAATTAGAATGCAAGCACACTTAAGCACACCTGTAATTATAAATCATTACAAATTTCTAAGGTTTTATTATAAAATTGTGATTTTATGATAAAAAAAAATCAAAATCAGTCATTTCTTATTTTTGTCAGGAATTCTTATGCATCCACTGAGAGAGAAAAAAAATAACTGTCCAGAACGTATGGCTATGGATGTTTACTTCCAATTTCTTTAAAGAAAAGTGTTATTTTTCCTATTTTTACCCAAGTGCGTAGCCTATACATAACGTAATCTGAGGGCACCCTCGTGCAGAAACTCAAGTGAGACTCAAAGAAGGAAATCCCTTATATGGACAAAGGCATCCAGCTATGGCGGTAGCTGAATAAAATGCGGGTAGAGACAATACAATACAATAAACATATGATTGTGACAATATATGATTTATCTGTGTTCTTCAAGCCATCTTGGGTATTTTATATGAATAAAATATATTTAGAATGTTAATCGATTTAGCCTTCTATCACTGTATAGAATAATAGGCTATAATGATTTCTTCCTCATTCTCTGAAATGAAACCATGTCAGATCACAAAAGGAAGTTATTTCAAACACTCGACTGATGTTAATTGAATTTGGATTAATAACATGTCATTATATGTTCTCTTTGTTTGACACCAAGTTTGCAAACAGGCTCACACACATTGCAAATCTGTATCGCAGGTGTGTTACTGTGGTAAATTTATTCATCGCACAGACTGTTTTTTTTTTTTTTTTATAGTTATCGCCCTGTACAGTCCTGGGAATGTTTCTAATTTCTCAGTCATGTCGACATCGTTAACTCCCTCGGTCTCATCCACAACGTTAGCCATTCTTTTTGCTCCCTTGATACACCTACAGGTTGAAAAATAATAATATTTTTATTATTAAAATTAATAGCCTATTGATAATGTGTAAAAAAAAAAAAAAATGTAAGGCGTGAAAGTAAAAAGTTGTAGTAGTTAAAGTACGGATACCAGAAAAATCTACTTAAAAATGCAAAAATATGGCTAACAGTCTCAAACTAGCACATTCGTTGAAGTAGTTGAAACAACACTGCCATCCTGTGTTGGAATTTAGTATCGCGACTGCTGACGACTTTATGTGTATGGAAACAAAGATAGAATGACAAATTGACTTCTAAAATCAAGTTGGTTTTATTAGTAGCTGCAAAATAAGCACTTCACATTCCTGCACCTGCTATGTTTAAACTCTAAATCTTAATTTGACCAAACTGTAATTCGTACTATAAAGACTTATACTAGCAACACAGAAGTGTCTCAAGTATCCCCATTATACTCAGATAATTCAGACAAGTATGCATTATGCAAGTGATTGTTTTTCATCTAGTTTGTAGAGAAATGCAGTTCTGTCACCATTTGAGATCTCTAAAGTACTGTCAAAACTGATTCAACTATGAATTTACTTAAAGGAATAGTTCACCCAAAAATGGAAATTTTCTGAAAACATATTCACCCTCAAGTCATCCAAGATGTAGATGAGTTTGTTTTTTAATTAGAGCAGAATTGGGGAAATTTAGCATTCCATCACTGGCTCACCAATGGATCCTCTGCAGTGAATGGGTGCCGTCAGAATAAGAGTCCAAACAGCTGATGAAAACATCAAAATAATCCACACCACTCCAGTCCATCAACGTATTGTGAAACAAAAATCTGCATGTTTGCAGGAAACAAATCCATCAAATCTTTTAAACTTTAAACCATTGTTTCCAAGTTTATGAAATGTAGGATGCTAAATTTCTCCAAATCTTTCCTGACAAAAAAAACTCATCTACATATTGGATAGCCTAAGGGTGAGTGAATTCTAATTTTTGGGTGAACTATTCCTTTAAGATTGTGTTTTTTGGTGACACAAATGGAAACTCACTGAGGAAGCATTAAACTTATGCTGTTTCTTATTGTTCTTCATCATTTTAAGACAAACTGACTAAGTTGAAACAATTGATTTTGAATAATGAAAACATTTAAATGACTGGATCTTCAAGGAAGATGTTTTGCACAAGAAGACACCAGTACGAGTGTTACTCATTAAAATGAAGATACATTTTATTTTCTTAAAAAAAAAAAAACAATACAAAAAAAACAATCTGAGGAAGGAAAAAAAGAAACAAACTTAATTAAATCAAGCACAAAAAAACAAAACATTCATACATTTTTGGACAGCTGGGTTAAAAACCAATTCATAGACCGCACGAGTGGAAAATATTCAGAGATGCCTGGCAGAAAGGATCGAACCTAGTCAGAATGCCATGTATGCGCTGTAGACAGAAAAGCCCCTTGAAATGCATCATGGGATATACATCATATGTGTCTGAAATTAAAAACAAGCAGCAACAGAAATATATATTTAATGAGCAAACACACATAAGGTATGAATAGTAGTTTTTCTCCATCCTCACAGTGCAAATAAACCTCTGTCACAACATCCCAAACGCATCTGATCCAGGGCTGAAGAAAAACAACATTTGACTCTTTAAAACGTTATTTGCTCGGCTGAAGAGATCCCTCAACAACAGCAATACAATCTCGGACAAAAACGGGTACAAGTCCCGGTTTCTGAACGTTTAGCTTTGTGGTACAATATTTCGAAAAAAAAAAGACAGGCTTTGTAAGGCAGAAACAGTGAGCGAGACTCCAGATTCACATTTCTCATGCAATTAACTGTTTTAAGGCCCGATCTCAGAACACTCGCTGCACGCCTCTTTTGAGAAGAGATGAAAGCATTCGTACTGCAGCCTTTTTACGAGATGATCTGGTGGACGAGAAAAAAAACAAAAAATAAAATCCAAACAAACGCAGATTAGAGATCAGAGTGAAATGAGCATGAATCTAGAAATATTCCAGGTTCAAAATGAGCTTAGCTCAATAGATGGCATCTGCAGAACGGATTATCACAGAAAATATTTCAAAATCATATCTCAGTTTGCTAAAAAAACAAAAATGCACTTACAAGGGAGCAAACCTTGTACAGCTGCTGTACAGACTTCCATTATAAGTGCACAACAAACTGAGGTACAAATCTAAGATTTTCGGTGGAAATTCTGCAGATTTCATAAACAGAAATTGACATTTTTAACCCAGAATATTCTATTCAAACAGTAACAGCATTATGGTTTAAACTACACAAATCGAGACATTTTATTTAAAAGGTAAAACTACAAACTGAATAGCAAACCCTGGATAAAGTGTGTATGACGATGAAAGAAATTCTCAAAACATGAGCATTAGATAGCATTAGTTTCTTTCAGCTGATGATCAACATTTTAAGAGCTGCAAGCGCATGTTGAATAAATACAAAACGAATCCTCGGATAAGCACGACCCTGACCGCTAGTATCAAAACAAACGCTGTCAACTATTACGAAACTTTCTAACGAATGGCTTTCTAGATAGTCACTACACAACAAACGCATCGGATCTCATTCAGGAAACACTGTTGTAGAACTTTGCAAAACTATTCATAGGTAAACTGCTGTATATTTTGTGGTAAGATCCGCAAATACGGTTTTGCGAACAAATTGAACGCAACAATTTAGTCCTCGTTTATTAAATACAAGCACAATCTAATAGGCTGTAACAGTTTGTAAACAATTGCGTTTACACTTGTTTTTGAGTGAGGCCCTTAGTTGCGATACTTTACGCAAGAATGGTTTTACAAACATTTTACACAGCAATTAATTTCATGAATGATGACCATCGGTCGCAACAATGCAGAGTGAACGCTACGCTTTATACATGTTACGGAAATGAATGAGCAAAAGCATTTTTGGAGAATTCGGTCATGATTACCCTGGGCGAGCAGCGACGCTACTTGGTTGGAACGATGGGCTTCCCTCAAGATTATATACCCATAAATAAACAGACTCAGACACATTTTACTCAATAATATATATAGATATATACGCTCACAAGTTGTGGGAAAATGTCCTTCGTGATATGGAAATTATAGGTTTAAAAAAGAAAAGTTCAAACCGTTGAGCCAGGCCACAACAGAAACTGAAAAAAATCTGAAAAGCAAACAACCCCCCCCAAAAAAAGCAAAAAAGGAAAGAGTGTAAAGGGAAATAGAAGAAAAGGACAACATTAGTAACATGGCTAGTCTTCCCCGGATGGAGCCTCCTCTTCTGAGCCGTCCTCTTCCTCGTCGTCTTCCTCGTCTTCAGGGGCTTCATCCTTCGTCTTTTTGGATGGAGACTCCTTCTCCACCTCTTCTTCCTCCTCGTCTTCAAGAGGGCTCTCGGGTTCCTCGTCGTCTTTGGGCGAGGATTTCTCCACTGCTTTAGCCGCACTCGGGCGACCTTTCCCTTTGCCTTTCATAGGGCTGGGGTTCACTGAGGGACAAACAAACATAACGTTTATAAAGTCTGGGGTCATTAAGAGTTTTTTTTCTTTTTAATGTTTCATTCAGCAAGGATGATAAGCTACAAAAGATTTGTGAAAAAAAAACCCAAGATAAGCAGCAGCAATTGTTGTAAATATTGATCATAAGAAATGTTTCTTGTGCATCAAATCAGCATATTAGAATGGTTTCTGAAGGATCATGACACTGAACGCTAGAGTAATGATGCTGAAAGTTCAGCTTTGCCATTACATAAATGTATTACATTACATTTTCACATATTAAACAAAACTGTTATTTTAAATAGTACTTATTTCATAATATTACAGTTTTTGAGGCATATCTTGCATAAGAGTCTTCTTTTTTCAAAAACATTAAAATAATCTTACTGACCTGTACCTCGTGGCTACAGTAGTAACGCAGTATATTTCATCAAACTTCAAAATATTTCTGCCTAAGGTCTTTTTTGGCATGTTCAAATTCAATAGCCTCAGGCCAACAACCTTTTTAAGCAATACATGACTTAAATGAGAAAATTAAAGGAATAGTTGACCCAAAAATGATACAGTGTCATTATTTTATGCTAACATCATTTACAGATCATTTCAAGCACGTATGATGTTCTTTGTTCCTTGAAACACAAAAAGAGAAATTTTGGAGAGTGGCAGTGGTTACCTGTGGCCTTTAGTCGGGGTTTAGGGGATTTCTTGTCCTTCTTCTCCACTCTCCTTCCTCCTCTCGGCACTACTTTTTTGCCTTTCTTTTTGGAGTGTCCATAGTCGCTGTCATCATCATCATCAACCATGAAGTCTTCATCGCTGCCTGACTCTTCTGCAACAGAGAAAATTGTTATATACGGGTGTCTAATTACTGGCTCAAGTCAAAAGAGACAAAAAGGCTTCTATTAATTTTTTGTTCACTTGTTTTATCATTTACCAGGCCAAAATCATTAGCAAATATAAGCAATGTTAATAATAATGATGCTGCTTAAATCAAAGTGACAAACATATTTAACAACACAGTTAAAACCTAGCACACTTACTGTCCAGGTATGCCTGCTGTTCCTCATCCTTTTCCTCATCCTCACTGCCTCCGTCTCCCAGAAGGATTTCTCTCTGTTTGGACACAGCCTTTGACGCAGCCTGCCTCACCTGCCTCGGTTTCCTGCTCACCTCTTTATTATCATCATCATCATCACTGTCATCTGCAGAGGAATCACAAGTGTCATGCACAACAGATGCACCCATATTTTCATTTATGCTTCATTTAATTTGCATCTATTTTCACATCTGATTTCAGGTCATGCACTCCTAAACTGTGATTGTTTTATATATTGATCACATGATCTTATTCTGTCTTAAAGGGCAGTTCTTGGCCAAAGTAGGACTAGACTTTATGCTGATAGTTTAACGTCTGGTGCTTCATGTTTAATGCATTTTTTGTCGATCCGCGACTCACCTCCACCTCGTTTCCTCTTCAGTGACTTTTTGCCTGGCTTCTCCGCCTTTCCTTTCTTTGCCTTTTTGGCTTTTTTATCATCATAGTCACTTCCTCCATCTTCGGCTTCCTCTTTCTCTCCAAAGTCGTTGTCTTCATCACTACCGAAATCATCTGTAAAACACAAGATTAGAGAGTAATCATCTTTTATAAATCAAAGTTTCATCTACAGTAGATGAAACTAACGCAACTTACCTGCAGAATCATTTTTGGATTTGGAGAGTTTGTCATCTGAATCCTCGCTGTAAAACAACAGAAAAGGTACGTTAGTAGTTTGATCTTTGAAGGAAAATGTCCTAGTGTGTGGTATTTATTTCCTAGTTATAATTAACTGCCATATATGTGGGTCATAAGGAGAAAATGGATCTCAAAAGGTTCACGTTCCCCAGAGATCCAAGCATATGCGAAACCATGTGATGAAATTCACTCGTTCATACCATTTGGTACATATAAAATAATTTAAAATGCATTATTCTGATACTATTTGTTGAAACGCTGAAAATAAACAGATTCTTGCCTGTCTTCCTGTGAATTCTTAGACTTCTTGTGCTTGATTTCACGAGGTGGAGCACGTATCTTCTTAGTTGTTTCCTTTTCTCTCCCATAGTCCTCATCTGGAGGCAAAAACGAAGGCAGATTGAACCAAGTACACAATAGCACAGACTGATTACCTAAAACAGATTTGAATTGACCTGCAGAATGCTTATATGCCAATATTGAGTAAACATGCAAAGAGTACTGTTGACATGAAGCTTAAACAATGGATTTTAGAGATGGTTTATTACCTGCATCGTCAGATTCGTTGAACTGGGAGTAATTCACCACCTTTCTGTTCCTGTAAGAGAGACAACATACTGTAACGAGAGTTTCCAAGAACACATTTGTGATGCAGCGGGGAATGTGGCGTTAATTCATGTTTTAAGGGCTTACAGACCATTGGAAGGTGGTCAGCATTTCTTCAGGAAACTAAAGCTCATTTAACATGCCTCGCTTCATTATGTTTACTTGAATTAATGATCGTTAAACAGTTCCTCAATTAGAATTTCAATGAGGGTTTCATTAATACTGCAGTCTTGTCCCATTTAACCACTCAGGCCCAACACAGTGTTGAGATTCTTGAAGAGCCACAAGTCTTCAAGCTAAGTAATTAGATGGATCACAAGACTTTTTGGATTATAATTTACAATACACTGGGGGAGAAAATGGTGTTGAAACTATTTCCACTCAGAAGTTGCTAGTAATTTTTTACAAACAATTACAAAGAAATGGCACATAAGTGACACATTGAATTAAATGTGTAATTTACAAAAAGAAAATGAGGGGAAAATAGCGCAGAAATACTTTCCACTCAGAAATTGCTAGTGAATTTTACAAATAGGCTAATTACAAAGAAAGGGCAAGAAACACATTGAATTAAATGTGTAGTTTACCAAAAAATTGGCAGGAAAAATAATGCAGAAATACTTTCCACTCAGAAATTGCTAGTAAATTTGATAAATAAACAATTTTTTTAAGTATTGAGACCGAAATAGTATTCTCTCCAATTTTCACAGCACACTTAAAAATCAATTCAGAGAGCACATGATATTATACAGGATACAATATATTTTACATGGTAAAATCTGAAAATTGCGCAGGAATCTTATTTCATCTAAAATAATAAAGCTTGCGAAACCAATTTCGGCAGAAATGTCTCATGTTTATTAGTAACAATAGTTAGTACTGTCAGACTCTTTTCAGAATCTCTGTCTTTATTTATGCATTAATAATAGTGATTATACAAGTTTTATTGTAAAAACAGTATCTTTCGCCTGTGGTCACCGTGGGGGATGTTTGTGAGGGCAGCGCGGGACCATTTTATAGTCGATGTATGATGAACGCGTGCGATATTTTTCACCTTTTGCAGGTAAAAATGACACATAGCCATATATACTAATCTGCTGTTGCCATCTGAACTCAAAATGTGCAGTGAATATCAAATTTTGTGCACAATTCCAAACGGGAGGTGTGGTCGCTCTTAACCGCCCCGCCCCCCTCTGACATCACCAGCGTCGTGTTAATTTACCGCTATCAAAAAATCCCTCAAAACGCGCTTCCCTCCCCAAAATCACCAACGGGCTTTCGCAATCTATTGTTTCTGCATCACTGAGTTATTTGCGCAAAACAGGTTACAAAATCACTCGAGTGGGCCAACGAGCACCTTCAGTGGGATTTTATTACCCCTCCTGAAGCTTTGGCGAGGATGAATGGGAAGCCATATTCTCACTGGCTTAACGTACAAGCAAACATGAAGCCTTTGAGTGCTTCTTACACAACAAATATATTCTGAAATGTAGGTAGGTGATGCACAAGGAACATCAGATTGTAGAATCCTGGTTCATGCACATTAGAAACATGCGAGATCTAGCCATAAATATAAAAGAGACAGTCCTCCACCACTGGGAAAGAGACAACGAGCAAAATGCATGCACGAATGAGCAAAAACGTTATAAAATCGAGCTCTAAACAAGAACGTAAGGATGCCTGGCACATGCGTGAAGCCCAGGACTCAGTGTGCATGCAGCAGCCATCAGCAAGACGAATGGAAACGCACGTACCTCACTGGTCTTGCCATTTTGCAGGAATGCTGTAGAGGTTAAAATTGTGAAAGAGCAAAAGAAAAGCAGGGAAAATGCAGATGAAATGTGGTATTTTAAAACACAAGAGGGCTAAAGGTGACGTCGCAAAACCAACGCCCTCTCCCTGTGGTAAAAATTAAACAATACGGGAAAGACTCCTGCTCTACGAAAGTATTTAGTTTAAATTTTACCTTCAGCTAACGTTACTCAAAATGGTGAATAAAACAAACTGAAACTGCAGCCTTCGCACAACCTAACGATTGGATGGTGGGCGGGCATTTTTGTTTAAACTCCGCCCGCTCGGCTGGATTTGCCCAGAGAGAGACGCTATTGGTCAGTTTGAACGAATGTTTGATTTGGGATTGGGTTTCGCGGCTGTCGATCAAACAAAGTGTCTCCAAAGCAATTACCCTCCCCCTCGCTTGCGGATAGGTTGAACAGCATGGCTCAGAAACAAAAAGAGGCCCTTACGATATGCAAGATGTCCCAGTTTAAGTGTAGAGCAACTTTGTGTTGTTCGTTTCGTTTGAAATTAAGTTTATATAAATGAATTTGCGCTTTATATAATGGAGAGCGCACAACAGAAGGTTTGAAACCCCCAAAGTATTCATTTTTGCTGGTTACTGGCCTAAAATGGAATTTTAAGTAGATTATTACTACAAATATAATGATAGCAAAACATAGTAACTTAATGCTAACAGTAAACAGGCCTAATATTATTTAACACTGATATCATATTTCATCATTTGAATTTATATGATAAGAATGTTAATAATGTTCATTATTCAATATCATTTTAATGAGAAATCATGTAAATGTTTGGATACTTTATTCCCCCACCCCCGTCATTCCAAATGATGATTCTTAGTAAGAAAAAAAAAGAAAATGCTGTAATCAAACCTAAACTAATGTCTCCAGACCATCTACCCTCAGCGTTGTTTGCTTTGTTTTGTTTGTTCAGTTGACATTATGGCTCAGAAATTATCTTAGTTTGTTGTTGTTTTAATTGTTGTTTTTTTCTCTGAAATTAAGTTTGCGTAAATTAATATGTGGTTTGAGAGCATAGACAAGTAGGGGTTTAGAAAGGGTTAAGACCCACAAAGTATTGATTTTAGCTGACTTTTACCCTTAAACGTGCCTCAACTTGATAATTATTGCATTTTTTTATTGCAAATTTAATAATGTAGCTATTACTTTAATGTTGACCTTCATTTGTGTTTATGTTATAAAAGCTTAAAACATTCACCCTTGCTATTTTGAGGGAAATGAATGTGAATAGCAATGCAGGCTGCTTGATATTCAGTCTCCAGAGTCACATGACTGCAAGGCATCTGTATTCCAGCATAAGCAATGTATCTAACATGTCATTTCAAAGGATTTTTATGCATACATGAAATGCAGTGACTGTGTATTTCTCTTTATTTCTGTTCCAGGGAAAAGGATTTCTTCCTCTTTATTCCCCCAGTCTTTCGCTGCAGACCCTGGAATCCTCTCTGCTCAGCAGTTATTGAAGTGAGGAGAAGGTACGTCTCCATGGCAACCAGGTATGATTCTCATCCATTTTATTTATTTATTTAGTTGCCCATCCATCAGTGTTTGCATTTCTTTTGCCTTCTCTAATCTTCCAAAGCATCTCTGTATGACTTCCTGAGAAAGAAATCTGCTACTATCAAGGGTCAGTCGTCTCATATTGTTTTTGTTTATTTGGATGCATGTCATCTGTTGCCACAGCAACCACTCACTTTTCTCCCTGGAGTGCACACAGAAATCACATCTTTGCTGTCACAAAAAGTAGGACATGTGCAAAAAATGCTCACGCAGGCTATAACACCATACAGATGTGGGGCCCACATGCATAAACTTGTATTTGCTCACAGCTCATGGGCAAAGTACAGTGAAGTGCAATTAAATCACTAGTTGCTGTTAAAGGGATAGTTCACCCAAAAATGAAAATTTTGTCATCATTTACTCACCCTCAAGTAGTTCCAACCCTGTATGAATTTCTTTGTTCTGCTGAACACAAAGGAAGATATTCTGAAGAATGTGGGAAACAGAGCAGTTCTGGGGCACCATTGACTTCCATAGTATTTTTTTTCCTACTATGGAAGTCAATGGTGCCCCAAAACAGCCTGATTACAAACTTTCTTCAGAATATCTTCCTTTGTGTTCGGCAGAACAAAGAAATTCATACAGGTTTAGAACTACTTGAGGGTGAGTAAATGATGACAGAATTTTCATTTTTGGGCGAACTATCCCTTTAAGGTGCTTAGAATCCTTCAGACCAAAAATTCATTTCATCTGGTAAAAACTATATTTTAATGTTGGTGAATCATACAAAATCTCACAAAACCTGTCCTAACCTGCCCTCTCAAAATCCAAAGAAATCCAAAGAAATCTAAAATCCAAAGAAATAAATTGATTTTTTTTTCCAACCAAGAATGTTTGTAGAACCATTCACTTTTTTTTTTTCACTTTTTTTTGCATTTTGAGAAATAAATAAACCAAAGAAAATAATAATAATAATAATACAATCAATTGTTTAGACTGGTATTTGTGAAGATTGCATTTTGTTAAAGTTACTAAATAAATATATCTAAAAAATTAAGAAAACAATGTAGATGAAAATGTCACAATGCAAAAATTTCAATTGCTCTCAAACAGGCTTAATTTTCTTAATGCAAATTATAATTTTGGTTATAATAAATACATATGTTTTGTCTTTTTTGTCTTCTAGGGTGAAATGTGTCCTGGACATATTTACTGAGCTGCATTCAGGTAGGGATCTCATACATTTTGTGCTAATGCTTTGAACGGAAATATGTTACATCTTTATACTTTAGTGACAATTTTTTAAATGCCCTCAGCAAAAAGCCAATAACTGATAATAGCTTGTCCATTGCAACTCTACAGTTGCAAGGCTAATAAAAGGACACAAGAGGGCAGTATGGCACTACTATGATATGATTTGCGTAGAAATTATAATCTAGTTTTGTACCGAGATATGGATATTTTAATAATAGCGCTGTTATGCAGTGTTCGTGTTTCTGTGTGTTCTTCAAGTGAGTTAATGTGCAGAACCATTGTGATTATATTAAAACTGTCTTGACCGTGTAATTTCAGTGTATAGTAATCTGTTGTAGTCTGTTTACCTGACTACAAAAAAATAAGCCATGCTTAAAAAAAATGTCAGTGTCTTTATTGTACTCTACAGCACAAAATATCAAACCAAGAGCCATTTATTTTAAAGAAAGGTTTCATGCAAAACATTTTGCGAATAGGTGGTTTTATATTTTGCTATTTGGGGCAGTGACATTCATGCTTTCTTAATTGTACAGATACCTTTTGGAGCTGTATGTAGGTATTTCATGCGAATTCAGAGCCATACACTTTATACAATATAAAAGGTTGTTTTGTTCTTTGGCAATTAATGTACTAATGTCATATAAGTGCATATTCTACATTTTTTGAACCACTTCAGACAGAAATTCAGTTCATAAAATACAGACACCAAGGTTACTGTGAAGTTTATAAAATTGAAGTTGTTTAATTTGTTCTTAAGTTATACTGTTATACATGGATGAAATAGCATAGGGTTAAGCTAAAGGGTTTATATGTTCATGAAATGAGTTGAATTGCAGGGTTAGTAAGTGTTGTTTATAATGCTAATCTCATGTTTAATGTGAAATAGTTACCCAAAAATGAAAATTAGCTGAAAATTTACTCTCCCTCGGGCCATCCAAGATTTAGATGAGTTTTTTTTTTTTGTTCATCAGATAAGATTTGGAGAAAAGTAGCATTAGACTACATTACTTGCTCACCAATGGATCCTCTGCAGTGAATGGGTTCCGTCAGAATGAGAGTCCAAACAGCTGCTAAAAACATCCCAGTAATCCACACCACTCCAGTCCATCGATTCACATCTTGTGAAGTTAAAATCTGTCTGTTTGCAGGAAACAAATTAGTCTAGCTGTTTTTAACTTCAAACTGTTGAGTTCATAATGCATAATATGAATTAGTTCAGTCCATCAGTTAATATCTTGCTGTATATTTAACAAATCATCAACATTAAATAATTTTAACTTTAAACCATCACTTCTGGCCAAAATAAGAGCCCATAATCGATAATAACTCCTCCAGTGAAAAAGTCCATCCCCTGTTGTCCTCTCACATCAAAATCCACCAACATATTAGAGCTGTTTTGGACTGTAAATGGTGCATGATCTATGCATATTTCTCTCCTGATTCAGTCTTGATGACTCACACTGCATGGAGAAAGTAATGTATCGATGACTCATATTTTAGCTGGAAGCAGCAAGTAAAAAAATGTCTTGTTGGGTTTGTTTCTTCTAAACATGCAGCTTTTCACTTCACAAGACGTTAATTGATGGACTGGAGTCGAGTGGATTACTTGTGGATTACTGTGATTTTTAAAAAAAAAAAATTACCATTCTAATGGCACCCATTGCACTACTCTTTTAGGTCCTGTGGCAAAACCTCTGAAACTCGTTTATTTGAATGTAGTGCCTGGACTTCCATTGTAAGTGCATTACTGTAAGTGCATGCCATAGATGTTGTCGATAGATTTTAGCTTGTATTGAACCCGGGACATTTTTTGCTAGACCATCCCCAAACTAGTACTTTCTAGCATGAACCTTACTTGACCAACATGCAAATTCATGCTGGAGGCTAATGCATATCAGAGAGGTACCCACTGAGTCCACACAGTTGTGGGTGTCGCTCTGCGTTTAAAGATGTTGACTGTGTCAGGTTGTTTAGCAGGTGAAGGTTCAGGTGCAGGTTGCATTTAATAGAGCAGGCATTTTCTCTCGCCACAGCGCAAACAGCATCTCTATCCTGAAACATCCAGGAGTCCGGATGCAGCTGTGTCCCATTGCTGAACCTCTGATAGCACACTTCAGTCAGTGCTGTGGGGAGTTTATTCAAATAGATCTCAACTCCCCGCAGCCTGTTTTACACACAAACACGCAGCGAGAACCCAGTCTAGAGATTTTGAATTTTAAAACGTACTTATTTACAATCGCAGGCAGACTATTCTTGAACAAGAGCCCTGCAGATAAATGAGAGGAGACTCGCAGCGAGAGGACGGCGGGAAAAAGTAATAATGTCTTTTTTATTGAAGTATGCCAAATTAAAGAATCAAATAGGTCGTTATACCCTTTATATCTAAATTATGGATATTTCTTAATATGAGTTGCAACTTTAGTGTATTTATTTTATTTTATGGTGTCATTTTCAATCAGTTTATGCAAAAAAAATGAAAATATCATATAAAAGTTAACTATTAATTACTCTTAGTAAGAGAAAGATGTTATCAAAAAAATGTTATGTGTCATTTCCACCACAGAATTGAATTAGTAATATGAGATGTGGTGGAAATTATATTTTAAAAATTTTAGAATAAGATTTTAAGTCCATATGTGCCCTTTTATATATAGATATAGCCCAGATGTTTTTTTCACACCAAGTCACTGAACATAAATCTTCTATGTATAGCAAGAAGCCCCACACAGGAACCATTTTTTTTCTCAGGTTTGCTTTGTTTCTCTTTAATCCTGAAAATAATTAGTTTCCGTGATCCTCCCCAAAACGTTCTCTAACATTTTACAGGAAGCAACACTGAGTTATAATCTGCAGTAAACTCCAGATGGCTTGAAGTAGGACTTTGAAACCAACGACAAGGAAGGGCTGAAAAATTAGGGGCCGCAGAGCAAAGCAACTTATTTAAATTAGAACAAAGACGTTCCGGGATGAAACATTCTCCTCCGCCAGAAGGCATTTTAAAGCTAGAATATATTCAATGCTAATGCCTTTGAAACTTCCAAGAGAGATGTTTTAAGGAATTCTTAAGCCGTATTGAAGGGTTTAAAAACTTCCACACAGCTAGATAAAATCTTTAAATTATTAAATCTTTAGAATGTTCATTTCTAACAGTCAACTGAAAAAATGAGGCTTATAAACTATTGCTAAAAAAAGGATTCCATTAAGTCTGTACAAAAAAATAAATCTTAAAGGTTAAACACAGTACGAACAGAGATATTCTCCATAAAAACTACATAAAAAGGTAGTCTTGGTGGTTAGGTAGTTAAAGCAATTTTCAATACAGCAAATGTGGCCTGGTTACATTAATACATTTACAGTGGAAGTTAATGGGACAATGCACTGCATTTTGATGTTTACATAAGGCTAGTTGAATAAATCGCTTACTAATCTTTTCTGTGCAAAGTTTAATTCAGTATTTCTCCTGTCATGGTTATGCAAAGACCATAAAACAGAGGTTTGCTTGCTTTGAACTTTACAGCTTATTGTTCAACTCATGTTTTTTATTTATTTATTATTATTATTTATTTTTATATATAATATGTGACCCTGGGCCACAAAACCAGTCGTAAGGGTCAAGTTTTTTAAATTGAGATTTATACATCATCTGAAAGCTGAATAAATAAGCTTTTTTAATTATGTATGGCTTGTTAAGATAGAACAATCTTGGCTGAGATATAACTATTTGAAAATCTGGAATCTGAGGGTGCAAAAAAAATCTAAATATTGAGCAAATCGCCATTAAAGTTGTCCAAATGAAGTCCTTAGCAATGCTTATTACTAATCAAAAATTAAGTTTTGATATATTTACGGCAGGAAATTTACAAAATATCTTCATGGAACATGATCTTTACTTAATGTCCTAATGAGTTTTGGCATAAAAGAAAAATAATTTTGACCGACAATGTATTGTTGGTTATTGCTGCAAATATACCCGAGCGACTTATCCAGGCAGGGTCACATATATGAAAAATCCCAACAGGATTTATTTATTTTTTTATATCCACCAGGTGAAAATTGTGATAACTCCTAAAGTAATAGCCTACCACACCTCTCCTCTGTTTACTTTGAAACAATTTTCACTCATTTCACATTGCTACATTTCACAAAAAAGTACAAAGAAAAGGCAAGTAACATTGAATTAAACATTAACTTTTTTGAAATAGAGAGACTGAAAGAGTATTTTCTTATAAAACATAGGCCTACTTCAGTAATCTTTATTTACAACTTCAAAAAAATAGTTTTTCGGTAGCTTTAGTGATGCTTGCCTTAGCGACAGCACACATAATCTGTAGAGTCTACATACAGTATGTACGAAACGCTGTTTAATAGAGCCAAATCCTCCTCCTAAAATAAATCCCATATCATAAAGCTGTCTGGTTGAGATGCATTTCAAGAGCTCCCAATCTACATAATGTAAGTCAGTTGATTTTAAGCCATTTGCCTTGGCAAGGCAAATGAGCGGCAGATCTTTCCATATGTTCATGCGAGTAAACAGACATGGTGGATTGTGTCATAACTGTTTGTCTCTATAGACATCAGCCACCTGTTGGGGAAATCTGCTTTATGTTCTCGAATCCAAACGATAATGAGACATGTCAGGTTGTGTCAGCTGCCGCCACCCACCAGGGTGTCAGGGGTGCGTGTTTTCATGGGCATATGTGAGTGAAGTGTGTCGCCCGTTCTCAGCAGGTCCTAGACATTCATAACCTATCAAGAAGCTTGTGTGATGCATTACATGTGACCTGGTGATAAAAATTTGAAAAAGTCTCTGTTTTTTTTTTCTCCTCCTCAGTGGTGCACACTCGTCGAAAAGCTGTCATCTCTTCTGGTGTCTGCAGAGAAGGATCAAAGCGGGAACAGGCAGCCAGCGAGAGAGGGAAAGAGAGAGAGATTTCGGGGTGAACCAGAGGACGCAGCCTCTTCTGTTAAGCAGGGTAACCCAGTTGCTGCCAGAATGAAGGAAGCCTGCTTCTTTGTAAACATATTCAATTAAGACATCAAATTTCAAGCCGTACGATGAAAAAGAATGCCGATGAGGAGAAAGACGGGTTCGGGGTCGAACTGCGTGCCTCCGCTGCTTTTCTCTGATTTAGAAACAGACTTCTTTTGATTAAATAATCATCGCTTCGTAGAAATGCAAGTTGCGGACCAGACGTGCGCACAGCTGAAATTTAATGAGCTCGGTAAGATGCCACAGAAGTGCTGCTGTTTTTAAATAAACCTTCTTTAGATCAGGGGTGCTCATGCTGTGTTCCAACGGTTTCCAACGTCCTACTTGGAAAAGTGCAATAGAATGCCACAAACCGGACTTCTAACTGTGAAACCAGAATTTGGATCAGCATACTACGCTTACTATTTCTTCTATATTTGTATATGGTAGTAATATTCCAAATTTAGATGATGTTTTCTGACAGGTTTCCTGAACGCGCCACCATCTGCCATTGGTTAGACAAGCAGATAGCCCCGCCCTAATCTTATGTTATAGCGTGCAACAATCGGGTTTCTGAAAGATGGTTCTCCAGCCTAATTGATTTTTAACAATAATTTAAACCTTTGAAGACAGACCAATGAGCTACAAGGTTGTTAATCGATGGTATATGGTTTTGTTGAAGATATCAGCCCACATTATTTAAGGAATCATTTTTAACTGCAGTATTCCTGGTGAAAAACTGTTTTAGAGACATTTGGAGAAACTTTTTCACATCTGTGTTGCACGGAATTGTGGGCAGTTTTAGCCCAAAAAGCATGAAGGACCCAGCAGTAGTACTGAACAATTTGGGCACCTTTGCTATTATATAGCTTTCGCCAGGTATTATTGGCTTTCTGGGTTGGAACTGAACTCTGTTGGACGGTTGATCTGGGCACCCCTGTGTTATTGCCTGAAAGGAATCTTAGGTTGAATCCTGCAAACCATTTAGATCCAGTCTCCCCAGTGCACACCTAAGGTGAAATGATGCACCACAATCTTCTGATGCTGCATTAAAGGAGTATATCCCCCCCAAAAATGAGAAAAAAAAAATTCTGAAAATTTACTCACTGTTTACCCTCAGGCCATCCAAGATTTGGATAAATTTATTTCGTCATAAGAAAAGATTTAGAAAGATCACTTGCTCACCAATGGATCCTCTGCAGTGAATGGGTGCCGTCAGAATGAGAGTCCAAACAGCTGATAAAAACATCACAATAATCCACACCACTCCAGTCCATCGATTCACATCTTGTGAAGTTAAAATCTGTCTGTTTGCAGGAAACAAATTAGTCTAGATGTTTTTAACTTCAAACTGTTGAGTTCATAATGCATAATATTGATTTCTTCTCTGAAGAAGTTGTTTTGTCTGAATCAGGAGAGAAATATGCACAGATTAAGCACCATTTACAAGCAGGTTTTAATGTGAGAGGGTAACAGGGAAAGGACTGGAGAAAGCATTATTATGGAATATTGACATGTATTTTGACCAAAAACAACATTTTCATGTTAAACACGTCTTAACGAGGGATTTGTTTCTTACAAACATGCAGATTTTCGCACCACAAGGTGTTAACTGATGGACAGTTGTGGAGTCGATTACTTGTGGATTATAGTGTTTTTATCAGCTGTTTGGGCTCTCATTCTGACGGCACCCATTCACTGCAGAGGATCCATTGGTGAGCAAGTGATGCAATGCTGCATTTCTTCAAATATGTTTAGATGAAGAAACAAAATAAATCTACATATTGGATGGCCTGCAGGTGAGTAAATTTACAGCAATTTTTATTTTATTTTTGCGTGAACTATTTATTTAATAGTCCTAATCCAGTTTCCTCCACTATATTTGACCACATTATTAGACACATCTATGAGAATCAGGCTGATCAATCTGATTTTATACTTAATGCAAAGCATGTGCATTTTGAATGTGTTCTCATGTCTTTGACCTGTCAGAGCAGAGGACATCTCTGTTTTTGCCAGAGGACATTCACATGTTGATCTGGGATCAAAAACAGGGATGCCTCTCAAAGGTGACAAAGTTCACAATCTCGTCTGTCCCCACCCAATTATTTGTCTATTACAGTGTTTGCAAAGCGGTTTTCATCAGCTTTTTGCCCTAGATGCAGCCTGCAGTCTGGCGTGAAAGAAACCCAATGCAACACTTGCTCTCTGTTGCTATCCCACTCGAAATCTCTATTGCTCTCTGTCCGCCTGAGAATGATAGAGATGTTTGGTGTTTGACGTAATCGTATTTGACATCTTAGTTTTCTGACAGATGAGTGGACATTTATGGAGTCCTATTGCAGCCTCCGCCAATAGAGGTCACTGTAGATGCTGATGTCTGGCATCCCTTCATCTTCATCTCAAGCTGTGAATTCAAGGATGAATGTGATGGGAAACACATTAAAATGCATTTTCCAGCACTCCTGCTCTAGGTTTGCCATCATTTTTAACGGCATTTATGGTCTTGCTAAACAGAATTATAAATGTTGCATTTTAACAGGCTGTTTCTCATTAGTTATTCTTACTTACATTCTGAATATCTCTATGCCATGACTTTCTGAACATGCCTAATATGTTAACTTCTGGCTCAACCAATGGCATAATTTTCGGGTGGGACTAACTTGCAATAGGCTGTTTAGCAGGAAATTGAGGAGAGTTTTACTATTTTTGTAGTACATAGTATAGATGCATATTTTCTACGGAAAAAACAAAACAAAACATGCATGCAACTTTTTATCTCTCATTTTATATATATATATATATATATATATATATATATCTCAGAGATCTCTCAATTCTGAGTTTATATCTCACAATTTGGCAGAATTGTTAGAAAAAAAGTCTGATTGTGAGCTAAAAAGTCACAGTTAATTTTTTTTTGTTCTGTTGCAGAAATAAGCTTCATATAGACCAGTTTGGTGTTTGCAAACAGTGTTTGTTTTTTGTGGGTGGAGCCTATATGGTGGCAGAAAATGACAGTTTTCAAGTGGTGGTCTATGGAAACCATGGAATAAAAGAATAAAAAAGGTAAATTTGAGTTTATATTTCAAAATTCTGACGTTATTCTCGCAATTCCGAGATTATATCTCACAATTCTGATAAGAAAAATCAACTCGTCATCCTTTCTTTTGAGTTTATATCCCACACTTCTGGCTTTTTTTTTCTTTTCAGAATGGACAAACTCGCTATTGTTGAGTTAAATCGAGTTATAAAGTCCGAAATACGAGATATAAAGTTGCATTTGCGAGAAAAAAAGTCTCAAAAAAGAATTGATTCAAAATAGGTAACGTTAAATGTAAACTGTTATAGGTTTAAATAGTATTTCATGCTGTAACTGTAGGGCAAATATAATATGTTTTCTATGAACTGCATATGTGAATATTATGTAGACCAATTGTTTAAATCAAATTTATGCTTTAAAAGTAGAGCAATCATAGGTTTCATTCATTAGTCTGTCCGTTTAAACATCTGCGTTTAGCTTCAAATGGCGTTTTTGACGACAGTATTCTATAAAAATGATTTGCATTTCGATTCTGACATCCAAAGGCACAACACAATACATTTTATCTTTTATTCCGTGGATTTTTCCCATTTCACTCCACTTGTTACCTTGTGTTTCTGCCACCACAATGCGCGCGCAGCCGCGAGTGACGTAACTGTGATGTCTACACGAAATTGGTCTAATATGTATATTGTACATAGTATGCAAATTTTTGGTATGCATGTACACTCTTCTGGGTAGCGTATTTTCCTGTGAATAATTCACCTGAAGTTATATCTACTGTGATGTTTAACATCTCTTTCTAGATTCAATATTTAATTTAATATATTTTTTCTATCAACATTTAATTGCATAAGATTGAAAAAATAAATAAATAAAATAAAATAACCGTAAAAACAGCAATAATGTAGCATAAAACTGTTTGAGACATATTTGGTGCCTAATGCATACTGTTTTATACTATTTTTTTTTGCCATTTTTTTTTCTTTGCCTTTATTACAATAGGACAGTGTAGAGAAGACATGAAGTGGGAGAGAGAAAGAGAGGAGGGTGGGATCGGGAAAGGTCCTTGAGCCGGGATTCAATAGTCGTCTTCTTACCATATACCCGCCCACTGGCGTTAACAGCTGACATGTGATCATACTAAATGCGAGTGTTGCGTTGTGTCAAAAGCAAATAGAAATTACAATCACTGCCACTATCTTGTCTACACTGTACACAGTATACAGATGTGTGCTCGCTTTCTGACACAGTCCACGCGCTTGAGTCTATCAATTGGACAAATGGCATGAAAGAACTTTCGCTTTGACGCATTTGGTTTAAAAATTTTGTTCGTGTCTTTGTACAGATATCAGAAGGGCCCCAGCGTGAGGAACAAGTAGATTTATTTTTAATGGCACCCTGGATCGTGTTAGAGGATTGGTCGGAGCATTTTGTTTTGTAGACGAGGCACAGTGCCAGGGAGAGTTCACAAAGAAATATTTGTTGAAAGATGAAGCGATATTAGATCTGATTGCAGCTGCATCATACACAGTAAGTGAATGATTTCATAATGCTTTGTCTGAAAATGACTGTTTTATTTTTATTATGTTGTCAAAGCACTCACATACAATAGCGAGGGGGCATTAATACTGTTTCCTATGCAATGACCTTAGCCAATCATAACAGTGGCCAATTACTGACAAGCCTTAAAGGACACGCCCCTTAAAACAGGTCGTTTTAGAGAGAGGGTCAGAATGAGGGTTGATAATAATTTTTCCACATATTTATTTGTTTTATTGTGCAAAAACTTTTACTTTTAATTACCATTATAAGTAAACATCAAGGAACATATTAAAATAATGAAAAATCCATGTCATGACCCCTTTAAAAACCTTCTTTGTAAAAAAAGTATGCAATATACAGTATATACTGTGCAGTAAACTGTAGGAAAGCATTCCATTTTAAGCATTTCAAGCACTCTGTTCGGTGCCACTAGTGGCAAAGAAATTATACATTTCAACTATCATGATAGACACAGACCGAGTATGTTTATTAAATATGATATGCAAAGGAGAATGTGAAAATAGGATGTTTATGTAAATGATTTTGGGCTACTGCAATGATTCATAAGGAGCAACAGGGACTGAAACATATTGGCATATCTGTACTGGGCTATTATAGTTTTGACTGAAGGTGATAGTGTAAAACAGGGTGTATTTTACTCTGGTGTGCTCTCTGTGAGATGACTCCCCGTTCAAATATCTTCTTATTTCAGCCTGAACTATGATGCCTGGCCACCCACACAGTTCGCTTGCTGACATTTAGCAAAAATTCAACGGTCCTCTTCCCTTGGTATGTAAAAATTTTGCATCAGCTTAACTAGATCATATTTCTATGAATTATTTATACAATGAGATAAACACTTTTGTGACAGTCAATACTGTTTTTTGGTGCTAATGAAATCAACAGAGACTGTGAGAAGACACCAGCTTCCCGAAGTAGGATCAGCTTGCACACTTGACACCCTACAATTTTGGGGCCCTCCAGAACCATTTGACCCGTAACATTAAACCCCAAGAGCACCATTACTGAGGATCCTCAGGTGAACCGTCTCAATTCCTCAGACAGATCAAGCGACATACATGCTGCTCAAATAGATCACCAGAACCAACCATCCATCCATCCAATCTGTCTGTGTGTCTATCTATCTATCTGTCTGTCTGTCTGTCTATCTATCTATCATTCTATCTATCTATCGTTCTATCTATCTATCTATCTATCTATCTATCTATCTATCTATCTATCTATCTATCTATCTATCGTTCTATCTATCGTTCTATCTATCTATCTATCTATCTATCTATCTATCTATCTATCGTTCTATCGTTCTATCTATCTATCTATCTATCTATCTATCTATCTATCTATCTATCATTCTATCATTCTATCTATCGTTCTATCGTTCTATCTATCGTTCTATCGTTCTATCTAGCTAGCTAGCTGTCTATCTGTCTATTGTTCTGTCTATCTGTCGGTCTGTCCATCCATCCATTCATCCATCCATCTAAAAAATGAGAGGTGGGATTTATTGTGTGAACAGCATAATAGGCCAATCATAGCATCATGGAGGTATTACTCTCTCTTATCTGTCTGTCTCTCTGTGTTTGTAAATATTTCAGGTAGTATTTGCAGCATTAATCAAACAATTAATGCTTTTATGTGCAATACATCTTATGTCAGATGAGTTATTGCATGTTTTTGCATTTTTTGTAAGCAGTTTACCTTTAAAAAAAACAATGCATTTTCTTCACAGTTAAGCACTATTTTAAACATCTTTCAGATGAACACTTCTCTCCACAGCAGCCTGATACAATTCTTCCAGCTGTCTCCTCTGTAAGTTTTTGTCTGTCCTTCAAAGAGGCAGAACGTGCGTGTTTTTCGTGCAGCGTTTCAACCTTGAAGTTTTCCTCGCTTGTTGAGTATGGATCGCGGACGAGAGCACTCTGTCAGATCGGCAGACAGAGGTGTAGCCTCTTACTGTCTGTATTGATCGGTCTTTGTGCTCTGCCGTGGATCTATAACACGTTTCAATCACAGCTGGGCCGCGATCTTCACACGCAGCAGGCTGAGGGCCAACACACAACACACCAGCTGAGAGGTTCAGAGAGCGCACAGCATCAAAAACTGAAGCATTGATTGTTGTTTTTCTTAAGTGTTGAGCAAAATAAAGGTGTCAGACACTCGTAATTGAAATGTTCACCGACATAACAGCAATTTTTTTTTTTTAAATTCTCTATCGTCAATGGAAGAAATAGACTGTTTAAATAGTTAAATTTTAAACATCTACTTCCATTTCAACCTCTGGCTCTTTTAAAGGCTCCTCAGATAGATAGATAGATAGATAGATAGATAGATAGATGAGCATTGCGTTTGTCGGATAAATAAAAATCTCCAGATAAATAAACAATTTCAGCAAGGCTAGTGTCAGCCCTCTTCTCAATTAATTGCTTTTTCTCAGTTTAAATAAGACGGAAATACAAGAAGTCAGTCAGGGATTTTCAAAAAAAAGGCTGCGAAACCTTCAAGTATTCAAGGTGTCATGAGTCATCGAACTGAGCGGGTTGTTTACCCAGACAATTAAACTGTCATTACGTCTGGCGAAGGATAAAATGGCACCGTTGAGTGGAGGTAGAGCTTTTATTCTTGGCTGCTTGAAATTATACATTGCAACAAATTGAAATTAACCGTGTGTAATATGCTGACAAGTTGCATTTTAATGTGCCATTAAAGCGCCAACATTTCCTGTATAAATTAATTCTGGGATTAATTAGATTGTCAAGTGCTTTATTAAGGGAAAAAAACATGTGAGGACCTCTACGACATGTCACACTTGTCCCAATAAAGGCGGCACCTTTACAGGTCTTGTAATTTCCTCGTTGTTGTTTCCCACTCAAGTGCCAACTAATCCACCAATATAAGCAGCGCGACACTTCAATCTTCAACTTAACAGGCAGGAGATGAGCGGAATATTGGATACAGCGGGGTGATTAGAGGTCATGTGATGTCACTGTCAGCAAGCCAATGACCTCTGTCACAGCGTCTGCCATTTAAATGTCAAAATGTGCATCCGTGTCGGATGGCCATCATCTCTCTCTTGGCCACATTTGCATTTCAGAGAGTCCCTGTTCACGGTCAAAAAAAAAAAAAAAAAATCCCGTCAGACCTCGTGCACCACCGTACTCTTCAAACATCGGCATCTCTTCAAATGGCCCCCGCACATGTGTGCCCCAGCCAGATGCTAATTCACAGCAATTAAAACCGATATCACAGGCACTTACTCGATCTGAAATTGATGAGCCGGATGCTAAATATACAATGAAATGAGTGAGATGTTTGTCACGTCGCAGCATGCGTGATGTTTGTCCTTTCTGACAGCGCTCAGAAATGCTTCCGAGCTTGAAATCAAGTAGCGTCTTTGATGCTTCGGAGTTGAAAAATAGTTCATGTGGGTTGTGCTGCATGAAAAATAGAGTTCAGATAGTGTGCATCTTAATGTTGATTAGATGCATCTCACAACTTTCTCAAGAACATGCCCGGGTCGTATAAAAAAATTAAAACATATATATATATATATATATATATATATATATTTTTTACATTGTGATTATTTTCATGGCAATTAAGAGCATTTATTCCCCCAAAATTTTTTTACTGTGATGTAAAAAAATAAAAAATTAGATGTATGAAACCTGTGTAATGAGTGTATTAATAGCCAAACAAGTGAAGTACAATTTAGACATCCACAGTTTTTGAATAACTGCACATTAACTTTTCAAACAGCTTAATTTTCATGTACATAGACAGGAATTGTGCTGTCTGTTAATAACATGCCATTTTTTAGATCCAATGTTTCCTTTTTCAAGTCAACATGAAAATGCATTTGCACTCGTAATGTTGCACTTCCGTAATGTGGTGTATTATATAGAGTGCTGCAGGGATTATGTATTTTTGTAGACCAAAACCCAGAAACAAGTTAGCATTTTAGCACTTGCGGTTTGGGTTTTTGATTAAATGCCTTAAATAAGCTCTGTGGTTAATACAAGCTCAATATATTTTCACACTTTTTTCAATAACATCATAAACTGTTGTTGGCCACAGAGCTTATTTTCTGCAATAATCCAAAAGCCAGTGGAAAAATCCTACTGGGTTTTAGTCGAGGGAACCAGGGTGATGCTAACTACTGGATTAGCCTATAAAACACATCATCACTGCAGGACATTATTGACAAAAAATACTTGATTTTATCCCAAAGGTATTGAATCTAATCACTATTATTACATTAACCACCATTAAATTATATAAAATATAAATAAATGTATAATAATACATTAATTGGTGCTGTCAAACAATTAATCGCGATTAATCGCATCCAAAATAAAAGTTTTTGTTTACATAATATGAGTGTGTACTGTGTATATTTAATATGTATATATAAAAACATACATGCATGCATATATTTAAGAAAATTATCTTAAGTTTATACATTTAAAATATTTATATATAATATCAATTATATGAATATAAATATATACATGGAAATATTTACACAATATATACTGTATGTGTGTGTATTTATATATACATAATAAATATACACAGTATACACATATATTATGTAAACAAAAACTTTTATTTTGGATGCAATTAATCGCAATTAATTGTTTGGCAGCACTAAAATTAATATATAAATAAATATTTATTGTTTTAATTAAAATTTATAGATAAATAAAAAAACTAAATCAACACTTTTTTAGTAATCACGTTTGAGAATAATGAGAATTAAAAAAAAAATCTAGTTAAAGTGCATTACAGTAAATGAGAATTGAGCATTAAACGTGTTTAATTGTCACAATGTAAATAATTTGTAATGGTCCTAAAATAGGCTTATATGCTAAATTTATGTATTTTGCTTTTTTGCTTTTCATGTGGAATTATAGAGGCAGTATAAAACATATCTAAAATATTTTTGTTTAAAGAAAAAAGCAGTTTGCCCTCAATAACAAATGCTGTCAGGAGTATGAGGTCACATCCATTTGTTGTTGGATGTGACGCGTGTACTTAAAATTTTAAGCAGAACTGGAAGTTTACCTTGAGCAAACCAATAATGACACAGCATCAATCAACTGCAGCATCCTCAGCGCGTCTGTTGGGTCGAAACGACACTAGACGGCCACTTGCTGCTGCCTGTTTAATAGCTCTTTTACGAACTAATACTAAGCAACAAAACAGCATCCTGCCTGCTCATATTTGTGAAGATAGCAAGACTTATTTCCTCCTGAATCTATTAGATCTGGCTGTGATTTCTCTGTGCACTTCATTAAAAGAGCTTTGAGGAGCACAGCTTGAGAGTGATGTATCGCTCAGCTCCCAGATTGAAGTCCCATACATCATTTTCATTGCGGTACTTTTCCTTCATCTCACTCCTCTTGAGCGTGCCTACTAGTAATAAACTTTCTCGAAGAGAGTTATAATTCTCCAAGACAAATATGATATCTTTGGGTTTTGGAGAAGTTCCCTGTTTGCTGGAATGGCCACCCAGCTCTAATGAAGAGAAGAGCTTTCTGCAACTGTCTAAAGTTGACTAACGCGCACATTGGTCCATTCCAGTCACGTAACGCATGCCGAACCCTCTGGCTCCCCCTCACTGCACATCACTAACGGGATTTCATATGCGTCCACTCCAATTGGCCGAATAGAGATGCTCTATTGCCTTTCCGAACCCCTGAGGCGAGCCAACTTTGGGCTATGTTTTAATCAGTGCTCAGCCCGTCCTGTTTACTCCCCTATCAGGAGAGCATCTATAAATACCTACTAGAATGAATAATTGTAGCCCTTGGTGAGTTTCCAAGGGCTTCCTACAAGACGAAAACAAAGCAGAGTGATATTAAAGTGGGAATATACAGTATCCATGGCTGTCTGGTGCAGGAATCAGTCGTCTTTACCCTATAAATGCCCTGTCGGTGTCTCTCGAACAGTCTTGGATTGCAAAACGATGTAGCAATTACATTGTCTCCCTTTGCCCGAGGACCCCAAATTAAAACGAATGAGCCATCAAAGTTCTCGACCAAACCGTGGGACAGTGCGAGAGATGCATGGTGTTGTAGGTATAGGCTTTGTTTGGAAAGTCTAAATGACGCTGTTGTTGTTGTTATTGATGCAATCTTGTCTTCAAGCTCCCACAGTGGAGAACAAAAAGGAAAAAAGTGCCAGCAGATTTACCGACTGTGGAGAGCTGTTATCCGACAAACTATACCACAATAACCACATTGAAATCAATAGTGCTGGATCTGTTTTTCTTTCATCTAAAATGGCACCGAGCAAGTTTACTTTGTTTTGGGATTGCATGTCGAAGTAACCGATGTATGAAAACTGTATAATGAGTGTATTGATAGCCAAACAAGCCAAGTACAATTCAGACGTCCACAGTTTTTAAATAACTGCACGTTAACTTTTTCAACCGCTCCATTTTCATGTACATTGACAGAAATTGTGCTTTCTATTAATGATATGCCATTTGCATTTTAGATCTAATGTTTCCTTTTTCAAGTCAACGTGAAAATGCATTCACACTCATTTGACTTCCGTAATGTGGTGTATTATACAGAGTGCTGCAGGGATTATGTATTTTTGTAGGCCAAAACCCAGAAACAAGTTAGAATAAATGCCTTCAATAAGGTCTATGGTTAATACAAGATCAAGATGTTTTCACGCTTTACTCAACAACATCAGTAATACTCCCTTGTCCTGAAAAAGGCAGTTGCTAACAGTGGCTAATTGGGACTATAGAACGTCATCACACCAAACAGGAAAATTCATCAACTCACAAGTCGATTTCACAACCTTGTTGAGTTTATAATCACGCTCTTGCAAACTATTCTAACTTAGCATAGTGATGGTGACGTTGAAGTCATGCGACTGTGGTGTAGTTCATTTATAGTCTACATTTAGGGTTTACTGCATGGTATTTAGGCTTTAAAGTCCTTCAAAGTTCAGTTTTCAAGATTATCATGATGAATAACATATAAGAAACAAAATATTTTGTTGGCCACAGATCTTATTTTCTGCAATAATCCAAAAGCCAGTGCAAAAATTCCACTAGGTTTTTGTTGAGGGAATCAGGGTGATGCTAACTACTGGGTAGACCTATAAAAATACATCATCACTGCAGGACATTATTGCAACAGGGTGTTTGACAAAACATGTACTTGATTTTATCCCAAAGGTAACACTTTTTGAATCTAATCAGTGTTATTACATTAACCAACATTACTCAGTTGACTATTACCTGTATCTCAGTATAACACAATTCATGTAGCTAAAACAGTAGAGCATTGCGCAAGGAGCACCAAGTTCATGTGTGCACTTAAAATAATTGATGAAAGTGACAGCTCTAAGTTGGTAAAACTTGACAAATATTCTTCTTTAGAACAACATACACTGATGAATATAATACTAGGACCGTGTGTTCAGAAAGTAAATGGGGTCCATGTTGACTTTAAAGGCCATCTTTAAAGACACACCGTCTGTACAACATAATCAACCTTCTGGAAAACTTCTCAAATTGGTGTTTTGGTTGCTTAAAGCAATTAGTGAGTTTGACAAAGCCAGCTGAGCTGTTGATTACAGATATTTATAACAGTGACAGAAACCTGGAGAGGAGACGGCATTCTCCTCTGCCACCACGGGGAGGTCAGGACAGCTTTCTTTCTCAGATTAATGGAGGAATTTAAGATTCACAGAAACACTGTGTGAACAAAAGTTAGAGGTCTAAAGAAACATCTATAAAGTTTTCAAGAGGAACAGAAGTTTGGGAAGCACTGATACATCAAGCTTCCTCCATCCAAACACTGGACATCAAAGAGGTAACAGATGTGAAGAGATCATAGGAAAAAACATGACAAACAATACAGCAAAACCTATATAGAGTGATGGAATTTGTTGGGTCTACAAAATAGCGTTGCAACTATTAGCCAATTTTTATTGATAGATATTTACTAAACGCATGTTATTCCACATCTTGTGTGTATGCTTTATAATATGTGTGAAAAGGTTTTAAATGTGAGCATCACAGTATAAGAACTCATCTCAAATTCCCTGGTTCACAAATGAAGGAATGTCATGAGTTGTTTCTTTTTATTAAATCAGCAATATACACTCTTGTTTGTGTAGCTTGATCCATGAACAAATAACTTGTATGAGGTGATTCTTTTTACTGAATCATTAATGGACAACACGATCAGTATAGTGTGATTCGCAAAATAATGTTTTTTACAAACTGATTCTTTTAAATAAATCACTACTATGCAGTAAGATCAGTGTAGACTGTTTCACAAACTAATGACTCTTGTGAGCTGATTCTTTTTACTGAATCTGCATGATCAGTGTAGTCTGATTCACAAACAATCTTCTAATGAAAAGTCCTTCACTGAACTGTTTTGTGACAGCCACACACACATATATGTATATACATGAGAAAGTATGTTTGTGAAAATGCATGTACATGTGCAGTGGCACACACATGATAAATTCCTTTGGCCTTTTGGGCTTTTCTGACCAATGTACCCTTTTTCTCCAAACACAGGTGGGGCAATGAGGCAAATTCTCCAACAACAGGCGGGCCTATTGGTCTGGGAACAGATGGCTGTGCCATGCTTGAGCTTTCTCAGGTAGATCAAACAAAACGGCTCAACAATGAACAATCCTGAGAGAAAAGACAGAGAAAGGTCACATTTAGAAAATATGTAATTCCCGTTTATACGAACGTGATCAGTCAATACTCCCAACGCACAGCATGACGGCTGCTTCGTGAGCGGTAAAAATGGTATTTAAAAAAAACTAAAACAATAGACCCCTCTGATTTACCTGTGCATTTTTCGAGGATTAGCTTGCATTGTGAGACACTAGGCCATCCTAGGAGAGGAAGAGGGGGCCGTAAAGGCTTTTAATCGATTCCCAGGCTGTCGGGACCACCGGCTTCACACAAGGGAGCTATTATGAATGTTACCTGCTTTCCAGTACCCAGAGGCTCAGTTCAAAGGGTCTTGAGATGGACTTTCAAGCCCGGTGGGGAAGTGTCACCCTACACCGCTGTGAACAGAGCGCAGGTTTTGATGTTCCGAGGGCGAAATATCAATGGGACGCACAGCAGCTGTAAATGTGCACTCACCGCCCAAACGACAACGCGGGGTGCTAGAGGTCAGACGAGGATAAGACTGCTCGAAATGGGATTTTAATAAGTCTGTACAGATAGGGAGGTGATTAAAAACAGAAATGGATAAGATACATTTGTAAAGCGCCACGCTGGTAATGGTTTACGCCTCGGGTTATATCTTAAAAGCGTGACTCGCAACCGGCTTGTCAAACCATGAATGCTATAAATGAAGTTCGATATATGGTTGCTTGACTTGAATGCATTTCGTACCTTCAAAGCATTTCCTAAAACAACACTATTGAAGAGATGATTAAGGTGTTTCTCTCATTTCCCTACATCTTGTTTTCTGTTCTCTTAGCCATAATTCTTTAAGGAAAAGGAAGTGATAAAGTGCACTAGAGTTTCTTTGAGGATAGATTAATTGGTGCAGAACTCGTACTAAAGATTTTTGGATGTTTCAACCATGTGTGAAACCCTCATTATAATGTTTATGTCAAAACTCTAACAGGACTTTTCCTTGGTTTCTGTCTGCGGATGAAGGAAAACATGATCAAAGATGTGACTCGCACTAACCAAATCCCACCAGAGATGTCGGATACAAAGGAGGATTGAAGTAAAATTCTTTAAAAAAATAAATAAATAAAAAAAAGCAAAGGAAACTGAGGTGCCAACGTGTTAGGAGCAAAAAAATCCAGAAAAACAAAAGGTTGCATCAATAGTTCATGGGATTTTTCAAGGTTTGTCTTTTTATATCCTTTGCCTTATATTTACCTCTGTTGTCAAAGGATGGCTGTTCTGCTGCTGCGATTCAAACACCTCAGAGATGAAGAGGATCCAAGATGGAAGCTTTAGTTGATGCTGTCATATCTGTGTAGCACTGCGGGTTCAACTCAAGGTTACCAGGTTCTCAGTGGCATCATTGCACCTGCCACTGAAGGAAGAAGACGTGGATTTAACATTGTCCACAAACTGGTATCCCACAGGGTTCTGTCAGTGGACTGCTATCGTTATCTTTTCTAGCAGTTTGGATTTGTTCATAAACTGAGTGGTGTACAATTTTAAGAGTGCTATGAGACATCCATATGAAGGTAGAGCAGGAGGCTCTGGGAAAACTATAGATGGTTATGGACAGGTCATTTGGAAGCATTATAGCTATATCACCTCCTCCCTCAGGTGAGAAAAGGCTTTTTTTTTCTTCCTTTAATTATAGGTTCACACCAACAATTCACACATACCAAATATTTTCACATTAGCTTCACTCGTTAAACAATGTTGGAAAAACCTGTTGACCTGTGAAACACAGCTGCAACTGATTTACTGTGCAATACTATATCTTTTCATAAATCCTAAAAAAACCTTTTCATTACAGTGTTAGTTCTTAATTTTGTTGTTGTTCATTTTCTATTTTCTGTGGAGCACAAAATTAGATATTATGCAGAATGTCTGTGCTGCTCTTTTTCCAAAAACCAGAACCAGAAACCCAAAAAGCTAAAACTAGTCCATGAAACCATTTATTCCATGCTCTATATTCCAAGTCTTCTGAAGCTATATACTATTATGCCATTTTTTTTAAGTTAGGAAAAGATCAAAATGTAACGTGATAGTTCACCCAAAAATGTATGTGTGTGTGAGTGTGTGTGTTTTAAGTTGTTTGGTTCCCAGATTTTTTTTTTAATTATCTTAATTTGTGTGTTACAGAAGAAAGTCATACTGTTTTAGAATGACTTGTGAGTGAGTACATGATGCCAATATTTGAATTTTTGGGTAACCCATCTCTATGAAATCAACATGAAGTGATGTTTACAACCCATTTTACTTCTGTAATCAATCATATTTAAGAGCAAATATGGATAATTAACAAGAACTAAACTGTGGAGTCTGGAAAGTAGGCCACACCAGAATGCAGCCAATTTAGTAGGGAATGTTTGAGAAGTAAAGTTTTTTCGGAAACATTTTTGACTTAATACTATAAAGACGATCACAATAAGACCAAGAACACGTATTATAAAAGATGGATTTCATGTTGAGTTCAATTTGTTAGTGCAAATGAGATTTGAGACGTACAGCGGAGAACATTTCCAGCGAATAACTTTCGTAAATAACTTTTGTCTGTTCCTAACATAAAGCTATTGTAAGGCTCCAGAAGACTTGGAATTTAATGAACGAGTTGCATGAACTACTTTTATGGTCCCGCTTTGTCATTTTCGTTGAGTTAGGTGTGTAAATGACAACATAATTTTCATTTTTGGGTGAACTATTCCTTTAACCTTTCCCGATGACATACTTCGAGAGTTTTATAACTTTCACCAAGTGTTAATTCCCATTAAACTCTGACAGGCGCTGTTGGGAAGCTGATTGTGAGCAGGCACAGTATAGTGAGAGCAGCAGCCTCGGCCCTGACACCTGCCCAGCTCCTAAACACTTCTCGTCCTGCTGTGTCCTTCTGTTCACCAGACCTCTGTCCTTCAAGTTTACAGCAGCAAGATCCAAGGCGACGACCGCCTGCAAGATCCAGCTGCAGGTAACTGTGTGTGAAACCCTCCTTGTTCTCTTGAGCGGTCTATTTCTGACCTAATAGTAGATATTGTTTAATGTCCTTCTCATCTGAAATGATTTGGAGCTGATGAATAAATGAGATGCAGGAAAGGCCGCTGCGAGGAGTCCACCGAGACTCAGTCTTGAATAAAGCTGGAATTAGTGTCAGCCTAACGTTCTGTACCCTCCACTGAAGAATTCGAGCATCACTGCCTCATTATCTCCAATAAGTGTCAATTAGCTGCTCTGTAACAATACCACTACCACACATGCCAACAAGGCTGATTTAAATAGGACTATTAAAAGTGATTATGATAATGAGATGAGGATTGGGTACTGTTATATAGTTTCTTTTTTTTAAGTTATGAATATAAATGAGGGCTTTATGTCTGAGTTTTAAGTTCTGAATGTAAATAATCAGAGCTATGTTAAATAACCCCAAGGTTACCGCTAAAATTCATAGGACTCAGGATCATTTTCATGGGTGGATCAGTAACATTCCTGTTTGATCATCTTGCACTTAGAAGTCTATGTATTGTAAAGGATTAGTTCAGCCAAAAATAAAACCTCTGTTGTGATTTACATGATTTTCTTTCTGTGGAACACTAAAGGAGATATTTTACTGAAAGATCACACTCCTTACTTGCACAGAGAGAGAAAGAAACTTGGGTAAGTGTAAATAATTTAAATAAAATACAATAGTTTATAAAATACATATAAACACACACACACTACACTTTAAATCCATTGTAATGAAGTATATTAAATATTTACTTTTTTAAAAATTTCAATTATATTTAAAACAAATACAATAACTGTGTGTATATTATATTATATTATAACAATTGTAAATTATTTTTTATGATTTACATGATATTATTTATTGTTAAGGCCCCTATTTACTATATATAAATAAATTGTAATAAATTATATAAATTAACTTTTTTTCCCCAAATTTATTTAAAATAAATACACACTATTTATTTATTTGTTTGTTTGTTTGTTTGCTGTTTTTTTTTATAGGATATGACCCAGTTTGGAGTTGAACCCAAGATAACAGCTCTTATATGTCATGAGCATTGTCATAAGCCACTGTGCCACAGCTTTGACCCATTTATGTTTAATAGAGGAGAAAAAATAATAAGCACATAGAATGACAGGAGTGTGAGTAAGCTACTTTAATTATATATTAAAAAAACCTATTTAGAACTGTGATATATATTTTTGTGGTCTGTTTTATTTATTTGTTTGTTTGTTCAAAGCTTCATCTTTCTTTGTGTCCATATGGATTTTTTAACATCTGCCTTGTTTGCGCAAAAGTCACATCAAATATTAGAAACACAAGACATAAAAAGGGTTTGTGTAAATCACCCTACATCCATCCACACATAATATGTAAAGAGTTTATGCTAATATTCTCATGACAGCTGGGAGAATGAAGGACAGGCTGCTTATTTACAACAGATTTTCTTCATTAAAAACTGTCGTAATCACACTCACAAACTTCAAATAGTCTGAGCAGGTATCACAGGATTTCCATATTTCTTTCTCTAGTGTGTGTGCAGTATTACACTCATCACACAGTTTTAGGGCGAGAGGACATGTTGCTGTCATTGAGACTTTAGCAAACATTAACTTACCTCAGCTGAGGGACGATTCACTGCTACGACTGTGGAGAGAGTCAGCAGCACTAAATTCCTGGTTGTGCACATCACCGAGGATCTCACCTGGACCACCAACACCATGTCACTCTCCATGAAGGCACAACAGTGCCTACACTTTCTCCGCCGGTTGAAAAGAGCAAGTCTCCCTCCACCCATCCTCACCACATTCTACAGGGGCACCATTGAGAGTGTGCTGACCAGCTGCATCACTGTCTAGTATGGGAACTGTAGTGCAGCAGACCGCAAGACCCTACAGTGGACAGTGAACACGGCTGCAAAGATCATCTGTGCCCCTCTTCCTCCATCCTGGACATTTTCCTTGGACGATGCTCCAGCAAAACCAACAGCATCGTGAAGGACCCCACCCATCCCTCCCACAGTCTCTTCCAGCTCCTACCATCAGGAAGACGGTACTGGAGCATCAGAGCCTGCTCCGCCAGGCTGCTCAACAGCTTTTTTCCCCAGGCTGTGAGAGCCCTGAACCCAAATCACCCCGCCCCTCTCTGAAACCCCATGCGCACCCCTACCTCCTGAAACATGGACCATCTCCCCCCCCCTCTCCAAACACCCCCCAACCTTACCACACCAAAGAAAAAACTGTATGCAAGTTTTTGTACAGTACAGTACAGTACAGTACATGTTATTTATGTGAAGCATTCGTATAGTTTGTATTATTTTTTTATCTTTAGTTTGTATAGGGTAAACATTTATATATAGTATACTTAGTCAAAATCTGTCAGTAGGTTAGTTGCGTATAGAGGTGCATCTCAATAAATTAGAATGTCGTGGAAAAGTTAATTTATTTCAGTAATTCAACTCAAATTGTGAAACTTGTGTATTAAATAAATTCAATGCACACAGACTGAAGTAGTTTAAGTCTTTGGTTCTTTTAATTGTGATGATTTAGGCTCACATTTAACAAAAACCCACCAATTCACTATCTCAACAAATTAGAATATGGTGACATGCCAATCAGCTAATCAACTCAAAACACCTGCAAAGGTTTCCTGAGCCTTCAAAATGGTCTCTCAGTTTGGTTCACTAGGCTACACAATCATGGGGAAGACTGCTGATCTGACAGTTGTCCAGAAGACAATCATTGACACCCTTCACAAGGAGGGTAAGCCACAAACATTCATTGCCAAATAAGCTGGCTGTTCACAGAGTGCTGTATCCAAGCATGTTAACAGAAAGTTGAGTGGAAGGATAAAGTGTGGAAGAAAAAGATGCACAACCAACCGAGAGAACCGCAGCCTTATTAGGATTGTCAAGCAAAATCGATTCAAGAATTTGGGTGAACTTCACAAGGAATGGACTGAGGCTGGGGTCAAGGCATCAAGAGCCACCACACACAGACGTGTCAAGGAATTTGGCTACAGTTGTCGTATTCCTCTTGTTAAGCCACTCCTGAACCACAGACAACGTCAGAGGCGTCTTACCTGGGCTAAGGAGAAGAAGAACTGGACTGTTGCCCAGTGGTCCACAGTCCTCTTTTCAGATGAGAGCAAGTTTTGTATTTCATTTGGAAACCAAGGTCCTAGAGTCTGGAGGAAGGGTGGAGAAGCTCATAGCCCAAGTTGCATGAAGTCCAGTGTTAAGTTTCCACAGTCTGTGATGATTTGGGGTGCAATGTCATCTGCTGGTGTCGGTCCATTGTGTTTTTTGAAAACAAAACGTCATTGCACCCATTTACCAAGAAATTTTGGAGCACTTCATGCTTCCTTCTGCTGACCAGCTTTTTAAAGATGCTGATTTCATTTTCCAGCAGGATTTGGCACCTGCCCACACTGCCAAAAGCACCAAAAGTTGGTTAAATGACCATGGTGTTGGTGTGCTTGACTGGCCAGCAAACTCACCAGTCCTGAACCCCATAGAGAATCTATGGGGTATTGTCAAATGGAAAATGAGAAACAAGAGACCAAAAAATGCAGATGAGCTGAAGGCCACTGTCAAAGAAACCTGGGCTTCCATACCACCTCAGCAGTGCCACAAACTGATCACCTCCATGCCACGCCGAATTGAGGCAGTAATTAAAGCAAAAGGAGCCCCTACCAAGTATTGAGTACATATACAGTAAATGAACATACTTTCCAGAAGGCCAACAATTCACTAAAAATGTTTTTTTTATTGGTCTTATGAAGTATTCTAATTTGTTGAGATAGTGAATTGGTGGGTTTTTGTTAAATGTGAGCCTAAATCATCACAATTAAAAGAACCAAAGACTTAAACTACTTCAGTCTGTGTGCATTGAATTTATTTAATACACGAGTTTCACAATTTGAGTTGAATTACTGAAATAAATGAACTTTTCCACGACATTCTAATTTATTGAGATGCACCTGTAGGTTTATAGTGTTTAACTTCATTGGTGTATGTCTGTATTTATGTAGCACCGTGGTCCTGTGAGGCACGACATTTCGTTCCACTGTATGTCCCCACATGTAGCGGAATGACAATAAAGCTCAACTTGAACTTGAGTTGCTTTCTGGTTTCATGCAAAAATAAGTAATGATGTATGATTGATTACCTTGTCTGAACAATCTAGACATCTTCAGTGTTTTTAGGAGATCCTTTCATGTACAGGGCCTCTCTTTATATAAAAGAATCCTAAAAAAAAAGTGGAAGATGTTACAAATTACATGCAACTAAGAGTTAAATTTCAAATCTGAGTGTTGTGCCATATTAATATATTTGCATATATTAAGCCATTAAAATGATTAATGTACAGATTACTGTACAATTGTACATTTTAATGTGGAAGGGACAATGAAACATTTAGCTGAACTTTAGCTTTGGTTCAAGTTGAATTAATGTTTTATTTTTGTGTAACGCTTTTTCATCTTTTTCATAAAATTAGTTTCAGATCAAACAATAATTGGCAGACCCCCTGCGGTACCGCTACGGACCCCCTGTCGAAGACCCCTAAGGTAGAATTTTTATGTTCTAGTTTATGAGCTGACTAATACAGAGTTGTGTGTCAAAAATATACTTATGATTTTAGCCTGCAGATCATAAAACAGACGGAAAGGACAGAGGAAGAGAATTTGAGCCATATCTAGAGACCAGAGACTTTTTTTGATTCGAATCTGTAAGTAACTACCTAGCAATCATTGTCAAACATTCAGAAAATGCTAAATTCTGGAAATTGCTACTCTGAAGAATAGAGCGAACCTTTTCATTTGCTGTTTTTGTTTGTTAAATTCTATGCAATGATCCCTGTCATTTGACAAAATGTTGTGGTTTTGGATGTGTGCACATATAGGTCTGCCAGGAAAAAAAATCATTACTAAAATCATTGAATTATTACTCACTGGCCTTGAAATTTTGTTTCTCCAGCTATTTTGACAGTAACTCCAGAACACTGAAATGATTAGCTGTCACAGTGTGTTGGGTAATGACATTCGTTGTGGTGCACCCTTACATACTAATAATGCCAATAGTCTCATTGTGTTTAACGTGCCGTCCTGCATCCAATTTCCCACCAACAAAATCCTGTCATTGAGGATAAGTCCAATCTTCAAACCAATCAGCTATTAGTATATCCCTCCAGGTCTATTTGCATATTTATTGCCCAATCAAAGCAGCTCCTGTCATATCTCAAACATATGTTTGCCTGGCCTCGCTCAAAGAATTCCCTGGCTATTTTAAATGGTGGCTTTTTAAAGGATTATGAAGAGGTCGCAAATGAACTTTTAGTGATGTAAATAATCACTTGCATCTTGGAAAGCTTCCAAAAAGTAAATATATTAGACTCTGAAGGCTTATCTGCAGTGGATGTGAATGAATGCTAAATGGTTCTCGAGCAGTATGAATGAACTGTATCCTTCCTGATAACAAGCTTAAAAATGAATCAAATCATTTGCATTTATTGCAATAATTGCCACTGCAACCAATTTAAGTAGTTGCACGTGCATATCTACACTTAATGCAATAATGGGGCAGATTTGCAAGAGAAATGCATGACTGCATTGCTGGCACCGTTAGACTGACGTGCGAGACTCCTGTGTTGCATGTCACTTAGATTTTTTGCTGAAAGGAAGGTGGCTCACACAAAAAGCTGTTTCCTTTCCTCTGAGTGCACCAGTGCAGAAAGCGTGTGTGTCTCTGCTGCTGAATGTTCGAATGCAGAAATGGCATTTAAAGGAATAGTACAGCTAATATGCATTTGCTGAATATACTGTATATATATATATATATATATATATATATATATATATATATATATATATACGTATATATATTCTGGATGCATAAAATTAATCAAAATTGACAGTGAAGTCGGTCATAAGGCAAAATGTTTCTATTTCAAATGAATGCTGTTCTTTTTATATATATACATATATATATATATATATATATATATGTATATATACAGTATGTATATGTATATGTATATATGTGTGTGTGTGTGTGTATTCTGGATGCATATAATTGATTAAAAGTGACAGTAAAGGCGTACAGAATCCTGTACAAAAAGTATATCAAAGTCTTTTCAACATTGATAATAATACATGTTTGTTGAGCAGCAAATCAACATATTAGAATGATTTCTGAAGGATCATGTGACACTGAAGACTGGAGTAATGCTGAAAATTCAGCTTTTCATCACAGAAATAAATTACATTTTAAAATGCATTCAAATAGTAAACGCTTATCTTAAATGGCAACAATATTTCCCAATATTGCTATTTTTACTGTATTTTTGATCAAATAAATGCTGCCTTGGTGAGCATTTATAAACATTAAAAAAAAATCTTACTAACCCACACTTTTGAATGGTAATGTATATGAACATGCTCCATAAAATTTCACAGCCAGAAAGTGTCCAAATCCTTTTGGCTTTAATTTTAACAATATATTTATTACTTATTAATTCTTAATTCTATACTAACTTCTTTTGTAAAAATGTTTTGATTAAAAAGTGCTGAATTGCTCTAAAATGTCACGTTTTGATATTTTGTTATATAATACAAAGACTGCATTAGGGCTGTGCAAATAATCGAATTCGATTATCATGCGCATCTCGTCAGTAAAGCCGGTTCTGTGATTAGTAGTAAATCTCCATCACCTGCTTTCAAATGGAGCGGCATTTACTACACATAGCCGTAGTACAGTATTTGCACAGCCCTAGACTGCATTATAAATTATAGCTTAAATGTCCATATACCCTTTGGGACCATGTGTATGTTTGTTTTTAGAAATTGAATAGATTCATATAGCGCATGAGTTCAATGACAATTTTTATTATGATTTTGTGAAGCCTGAAATCATCTTCTTCCATTCCTTGTTTTTGCATGAAAAAAAATAAAAAAAAACTGATGATTACTTAAAATTTATCCTTTTGTGTTCCACAAAAGAAAGTAAGTCCAGAGGGGTTAGAAATGACATGAGGGTGCATAAATGATGACACAATTTTCTTTCTGAATGAACTGTTCGTTTATCTGTAAGAGTATTTTCCTGTGTGAATCATTCTGTTGCATCAGTGATGTTATGGCAAGAATTTCTGTCATAAATCTTACCAACACCTGAGCTATATATAAATGTGGCAACAGCCCAAAGAAAGTGTGGTTATTAGATTCATAAACATGCTCGTGACAGTCAGATGCTGGTAAGAGATTCTGGAAGAATCCGTAAATAACTCCGAGAAGTGCGCAGGAGGTGGACTGATGGAGATAATGAACGTGCAGGAGGAAACAGTAAACACTGCTAAACATGCCAAATGTCAGTATCACACTGCTGACTTTTTATTGAAAAACGGGGCAGGTGGGGGTGCGTGGAGGGGTTTGATATGAAAATGATGTCATAATTACAGGACGATCAGCTCATATGCAAACTATGAGCTACAAATTTGAGCCTCTTTTTTCTCTGAGCCAGATTTCCTCAAGTTTAAATTGAATGACTGTTCTGAGTTCAATATAGAAAGTAATTTAAAAAAACTTTCGTTTTGATTTTTTTTCTCAGTTTGTAAAAACCAGCACAAATTCAGTGTACAATAATGCACTTACAGCAAAAATGATGCAAGACATTGTAGTGTAATAATAGTTGCACGATTATCAGCGGTTCTTTTCACTTAATCAGCTGTAATCATGAGAAGTGTCTTGTTCCTGATTCACAGTTTCCAGTTTTTGATCATTTTATTGCCTAATTTAGCAATTTTTCTTGAAGGAAAATGCAATGCTTTGCCATTTCACACTACATTCCAGCCCAGGTGAGAATAATATCTAATACAATTTGACCACTTTCGCACTTTTACCACAAAATCATGCTGTTCACTGAAATCTCCTTAATGCTTTTGGCACAAATTGTAAAGCTTCTTAAATTAAGAACAATAAGATATAGCGAGAGAGAGAGGGTTTGAGGTCAGAATAAATCTCTTATACTCACCAAGGCTGCATTTATTTGATCAAAAATACAGTATGAACAGTAATATTGTGAAATATTATAAAACGATTTAAATAGCTATTTTCTATTTACTGTATTTTAAAATGTAATTTATTCCTGCCATGACGCCACTCTTCATTGTCACATGAACTTTCAGAAATCATTCCAATATCATTTCCTGATTTGCTGCTCAAGAAACATTTATCATTATTATTGTTATATTGCAAACAGTTGTGCAGCTTAATAGTTGTGCTATTGTATAATAGTTATATATATAATTACATTATAAATGTCTTTTCTGTCACTTTTGAATTATTTAATGGATCCTTGCTGAATAAACATATTTATTTCACTATAGGTTTTTGCATCTGAAGTCTTTATATGTGTGTGTGTGTGTGTGAACCTTTCAGATGCAAAAAGTCTGTCTGAGATTTTTCTGAGAATTTTTCTTTTAAATTAGCATTTTTATCAGGCTCCTATGCTTGCATTCAGTAATTTCACCTTAAAGGTCCCATATTGTCAAAACTGAAATTTCCTGGCTTTTTTCATGATAACTGAGGTCTAGGTGATATGTAACTACATATAAGTTTCAAAACAGTCAATCCACAGTAAAGTTCACACAGCCTGCATAAAGTAGCTGTGATTTTTCACGAGCCCTTGTGACTTCCGTAAAAATGTGACGTCCGAACTACTCAGTCACCGCCTTCAGTCACCATCCCGAGCACCGCCCACCGTCCTTTTGCCAAACCCCCAGACAACATCGCTTCCATGCCATTGCTGAGCAACAACAACACGGAAACATGTCGAAAAGTTAACTTTAACAGACGAAGCCAGATCAGCTGACCTGTAACGTTACACTCACTCAAAGGATGGACGATCTGACAGGATTGTTACTATGAGGTGTATCGCGTCTAACATGTATAGTAAAGACAAACTCACCGTGTCTATCTAGTCATGATGAAGATGTAAAAACATTTCAGTTTCAGCAGGCAACTATTTTTTCAGCTACATTATTCCAGCCACAATTAATCACAACACTGTATATACAATTACAAATGATTATATATAAATCGTCAGTTTGTTGTTTTACACACATGCACACAGACAATATGCCCATAAGAACAAAAGACAATACTTTATTGAACCTTTTCTGATAAGAAGTGTGCGCTGCAAACACAAGAATTTTTGACAATGGTTTCTGTCCAGTCCGCTCGTTTTATCTCGTTTAACCACAGCTGTCGTCGGTTTTTTGTTTGGCAGTGGCAGCAGGTATGTAATCAAATTTCTAATTTGAGGCTGTATTACATCGATTCTTGCATCTAACATCACAACAAGATGATATTTTAAGCTCCTTATGTAGCCGAATCTGCGCTGGTTTGAATGGGTAGTTCTCCCTGTGTTTTACTTCCAGCTAGCGCTGTGACGTAATTGTGACGTCAGCCCAACGTGACCCTAGTTACCTGTGGTTGGCCTAGCCATGCGTCACTCAGAAAACAACAGGCCAATCAGAAGATAGGCTCATGAATATTAATTAGACAGGACAAATCAACCTGTTTTTACCAGAACTCCTGAGAGAAGAGCTGTAAAAATATATTGAGATGGTTTTTGGTATTTATACTGCAAATATATATCCTTAAGGACATCAAAACCTAAAATACAACTCCAGAAAGGTGTACAATATGGGACCTTTAATGAAAATTAAAGGTTATTAGTCATTGAATACACTATTTTCAAAAATATCCAATGATATTTTCATAGGAGCCTGATAAAAAAGCTCATTTGAAAGAAAAAAACTCAGAGTTTTTGCATCTGACCACAAAACCAGTCATAAGGATACATTTTTTGAAATTGAGATTTGTGCATAATCTGAAAGATTAATAAATAAGCTTTCCATTGATGTATGGTTTGTTATGATAGGACAATATTTGACCGAGATACAACTATTTGAAAATCTGGAATCTGAGGGTGCGAAAAAATATAAATATTGAGAAAATCGCCTTTAAAGTAAAAATGAAATTCTTAGCAATGCTTATTACTAATCAAAAATTAAGTTTTGATATATTTACAGTAGGAAATTTACATAATATCTTCATTGAACATGATCTTTACTTAACATCCTAATGATTTTTGACATAAAAGAAAAATCAATAATTTTGACCCATGCAATGTATTTTTAGCTATTGCTACAAATATACCCCAGCGACATAAGACTGGTTTTGTGGTCCAGGGTCACATATATGTAAATATATGACCCTAAATGTTTGAATGGTATCATGTTTCAGTTGTGTCTCCGGTAGGTTTAAATTCATTCCAATGCCCAGTTTAGCTGCCAACATCAAACTGGGGAGGGTGAGTAAGTTTACTACTGTTTTGATTGTTGGACGAGTAGATAAGTTTGCCTCAGTCGTAACATAGATCTAAAGGGGCACTTGAGTGAATGCGCGTGCAGCACTTAAGAGGCAATTATCCATCAATGTGCCCTTGTCCCCATTCGAGCATGGTGCTCATCCTTTTTTAATGACGCTGAATGGAGCACGCGGTCTCCATCGCAGCAGGGGGCTTCTGGGCAAGTCACGGAAGCCCCGGCTCAGAGCAAGGAAGGCTGTGCTCTGGTGTCTCACGCCACTCGCGCACGCACGCACACACGCACGCACGCACGCACACACACACACACACACACACACACAGACAGCCAGCTCTTGCTCTAGTTTTCCTAGACAGACTCATTTCACCAGCCTGATGCACTGAACTACTTTTGAGGATAACCATCCACGTATATATGTATGCATTGCATGTATAAAAGGCCAGGAATTTCCAAGACTCACAATAGACCTTGATGCAATTTACTTTCTTTAATCTTTTATAAAAAAATATAATAATTTATGCCTTTCCTTCTTAGGTGATGTCATCGATCCCTGACGTCACCCATGTAACCATTTTAATATCTTGGCTTATTTGTTTATACATCAAATTATAAAGTAAAATAGCATTGTTTCTGCTAAAATTCCTTTGGACAAACACAACTATACATGAATTACACACAATTTTTGTATACAGTAAGAGTATAGCTATAAAAACTATGTGGATAGCAACTAAGATAACTTTCAATTAGCATCGGTTTGGTTCCCTCAGGAAAAACTTTTGGATTATTGCAGAAAAAAACAACTCTGTGACCAACAAAAGTTTATGATTCTTATACATTTTGTTCATCATGATTATCTTCACAAACAAACACAGCTTTTATTGATTTTTGTAGCTTAAATATGATCACCAGAAGTAAAAAAAAACAAACTACAACACAATCACAACCACCATTAAGCTTCCGACAACTCTTTTAGTTTTTATTTATAAAACATATTCCCTGAAAGTTTGAGGTAGAATAGTTTGCACAGTTATAAACACAATGAAGCCATAAAAGCAGATTATTGATTAGTTAATTTTTTTCTGGCTGATGATGTTTAGCCAATTGTACAAGCTTTAAAAAGTCACAGTGAAAACTCACTGTTATATTATCATGTATTTAACCAAAAGCCCACTCAAAAAGCCCCATTTTTTATTTATTTTTTTGCCTACAAATGTTTGCAAAATTTGGTAAGTTGGTGCAAGATATCATTGAGGGCTTGTCTGAAAATCTTCGGAGGGTCTGTTTTGAGAATCGAGAGAATCTCAGTGCTGTTTAGAAGAAACAATTGAGATATGAATGGAAAAATTTGTCATCTGTGACTTTTCTCTCCAGCAGACATCTTTCTCTCGCTCTCTCACATGCAGACATGCAACAATGTCTTGTGGGATCTGTCCTCAACAGTGGCGGCAACAGTCACTCCCTTCCTGTTTACCCACAACTAGTCTTAAGCCTTTTATCTGTCCTTGTACAGTCTATTGTGTGAGAGCAGAATTAGTGCCTATTTAACAATGCATCATCTCAGACACACATTTCCATTATGTGTCCTGATTACATTGGGGTGGCAGTCTCATTCTAGACTTATTTATAGCTGATTATCGCTAGAGAGTCAGTTTAAATACTTCAAATCCAAAATAACAACTCTTCTGTCAGAGATTCTGCGTTCAAATGTCTCTTATGAGCTCTGATAGCAGATACTGATTATTATTGCTCTAAAATCCAAAATCTAAGTCAACAACCTTGGTGGAAGAAGTTTATTGATAAAACTAATATTAATAAATGTAATTATTTACGGAGCATTAGTGTGTTTGATCATATAATAGTCGGATTTTTAGATGTTTCTCCAAAAATTCAGTTCAAAAATAGACACAAATGAGTGAGTTGTTGATACAGAGTTTAGAGCGTTAATATGAATTTGCATCTCAGATCATTTTGTCTTGGGAAAATATGATGAGAAAGATTAAAGCTTACAGTATATGTATAAAAGCTTATTTCTTATTTCTGAGTAAAATGTAATATGATAATAATTGAGATAAATTCTCATATCTAATAAAATAGATAGGTTTAATATAAGAAAATTGCATTGTGAGAGTCAGAATTATGAGATTTTTTTATATACTCTGAGGCAAAATTCATAAGAAATGTTTGGGCACATATCTTGAAATCTGTTCCCACTATTTTGTGAAAAAAAAAAAAAACAAACACAAAAAGCTGTTTTAAAGTGATTTTAGCATGGTTAGAGTTCACAGCATGCCTAACAACACCCCTTAAAAATGGTTAAACCATACACAGAGCCCCACCTGATAGATAGATAGATACTGTAGATAGATGGATGGATCGATAGATAGATAGATACTGTGTATAGATGGATCGATCGATAGATAGATAGATACTATAGATGGATCGATAGATAGATAGATAGATAGATAGATAGATAGATAGATAGATAGATAGATAGATAGATAGATAGATAGATAGATAGATAGATGGATGGATGGATCGATAGATAGATAGATACTGTAGAAAGATGGATGGATCGATAGATAGATAGATACTGTAGATAGATAGATAGATAGATAGATAGATAGATAGATAGATAGATAGATGGATGGATCGATGGATGGATGGATGGATGGATGGATCGATAGATAGATAGATACTGTAGATAGATGGATGGATCGATAGATAGATAGATACTGTAGATAGATAGATAGATAGATCAATCGATAGATAGATAGATAGATAGATCAATCGATCGATAGATAGATAGATAGATAGATAGAATAAATGAATGATGGCAACATCTAATATAAATAGTTTTTATTAAAGTAAAAAATATTGTTCAACATCACTGTACCAATTTATATACACAACTCAACATTTGAAGTGGATCAAAACCTTTCATCAAAGTTGTCCTAAAACCTAAAACCAAAATGCATTCTTATCTTAGGACAACTTTCAATCAAATGTTGACTACTGTACATCAAAATATACCAACAATGGGTTAAATCAGGTAGCAATGGCTCTTTTAGGTAATAGCTGCTGATTATAATGTGCTGTCTTGTGGCTTATTGCTTTATTATAAAGTGCTGGGATGTTAAAGACAGGAACAGAGAGAAATATTACCGTAAAAAGTGAATTTCACAGTTGTCTCCAAGTCTTCATTTGATGATTATTTAATACATCAATCCCGATTCAGTTCTGTTGCAGTTTGACTTTCTTTTGTCATGCATAAGTTTGTGTTAATATTCTGGCTCATGTTCCACAAAAGAAGAACAGCAGATATGTTTCATGTCTTGCTCATGATTAGGTGCTGACTCTGATATAATGATGACGACGTACATCTTGCGCGTTCGTCTTCCACAGCTACTGCGGCTCCGCTGGGACGCGCCAGGTACCGCTGGGATTTCCTCCATACTCTCAGCACGGCTATTTGTGCTACACCTTGTTAGAACGAGGCAGAAAGTGCAAGAAAAATGTGTGGGGTTGAGGAGGGCCGGGGAGGAGTAAACTATAAAAAGAATCCATCACTACTGTATTCAGGCTGGGCGCAGGAATAGCTAGCAAACGCTATTGGTAAACAGCTTGTCGGCACATAACATGATTACCGAAGCGAAAATAACGAAAATAAATGGGGACACTTTCTCCTTCAAAACTAGGCATGAGACAGAAACTACAAAAATAAACTGACTTCAACTAACTAACTTTTAACAGGGCTTCACACTGCAATTCAAAATCTCATCAAGAAAGCTTAAAGGGTTACTCCACCCCAAAATGAACATTTTGTCATTAATCACTTACCCCCATGTCGTTCCAGTTGAGGAATGGATGAAACGCATTTGTCCGTGTTTCACTCCGTCTCGAATCGCGCTCGCAGAAGGCGCTCGAGAAACAGTAGGCTCTTCGCAGTACACTTTCAGCTCGTTTTTTTTTTATTTATTTTTTTTATACGAAGATAAATAAAAGATAAAGATTAAAGATAAATAATCACAACTGATTGTTTAATATATATTATATATAATTATAAAAATTATTAATGATTCTAAAGTTCTTATAAAGATCTCTCTTTTCAAAGCAGGCGGAAATATTCTTATGAAACCAAATGATTCAGAGTGTGTATGGAGGTGTGAAAATATATTTTTTATGATAATTTCATGATTTAAATATTTCACTGAAATACCTTGTGCTAAATTGGCGCAAATGGTTTAGTGACTTCTCCTCTTTCTTAACTTCATGGAGCTGATTTATATGTAACAAAGTTAATAACAGGACAAGAGGGCTCTCAGGTTTAATTAAGAGGGAGCTATCTCTGCCCACACATCTTTAAAAATAGATTTCACATCCACCGAAACCTCAAGGTTTCTCTGGTTAATATGCCAAAGCGTTATCAGATCAAAGAAAGAGAACTAGAAAGGCAAAAAACAGTTGGCTGAGCTGGACGAGACGGTCATTAGAGTCTTTGCTGATGCTGACAGTTCCAGTACAGGTCACATATACAGGAAGAAATGAATGAAACCATGTCATCTGTAGTAACGTTCTTGCATTAGAGGGGAGTGGTATGAACAAAATCTTATAATATGAGTAGTTTTTAAATCATTGTATGTTCAGATAATTAATATAAAAAATAATGTATTTAATATATGTGATATATATGTAATATAAACTAATTCAATGAACAATTGTGTGATACACCCCCCCTCCACACACACATACTTATATATTTATATATCAATATCAAATGAAAAAGATCTTTACATGATGTAACACTTGAATTTAAAAGAAAAATGCGAAAGATTAAAATTAACATTGTAAAAGTATTATTAAAAGTATTATCATTGTATATTAAAATATAGTTATGTTTGCTTATAATTCAATGAAAAATATGTATATATAAGTAATTTATATAATATTTGTATTAAATATGTATATGTTAAATAGTATTAATAGTAATAATTTCATATATTTATATATATATGTTTGGTTAATGCCTAATTTTTCATTTTTATTTTTTATAGTAATTATTTTCTTTTATTTTAAGCTTGATAGACATCAACCCCCTCCCCCCCCCCTGTAAATTAAAATTCAATGAAAAATTATCTATATATAAATAGTTATTAGTAGTAATATTATATATTTAATTTTATATTTATAATTTATAATTTTATATATAATTTACATATCCAAAAGTCAATGGTCAAAATGCAGAATATTCAAATTAATATTATACAAGTCTAAATTCAGAATTGATTGTCGACTGTAAACATCTGAATTCAGTTTGACATTGCACATCAATAACATGTTTATCCTTGTTTCTTTGCAGATCTCACATGTCCACTGCTGGCTACATGGACCTTTTTTTACTGGATGACACATTTTGACAACCACACAATACATTATCATTTATTTATGTATTATATTATATAGCACTACTTGAATGTTGTAACGAGATGCTGAATTATGAGCAATGATGAATTTGAATGACATATGTGATACTCTGCTTTGACTTAATTACAATTCCACATGACACGACAAGCCAATATAAAGCTAAAAATTGCGCTCGCTCGCTCTATCCCATCTGTCAGGCGCGTTCGTAATGCATCGGGGCATAACTCCATCTCCATAGCAGACAGACTGAGCGCGCAGCACATAGACATCTTAATGTTTCCGAGAGCCTCCCGTCCCCCCATAGAGTTTCCCCCTCCACACACCACTCAATCCACAGTTAAGATATCTTGTTAGTAGATAACAAGCGGTCTCTGCTGGGATTTCGATAGGCATACTTTTATTCCACCAGAGGATGTCTTTCCGGGCTGCATGAAGTGTGGAAGGAAAGAAAGCGGGGAAAAAATAAAAAGAGCTTGCTGTCAATTATCTTCCCTCCACCAAGCTCCAGGAGAAAGTGAGCGGGTAATGTTGGGTCCTGAGCTGCGGGCTGTCCATCAAGGCCCGACTCACGCCAGCTCTGCCAGGCCTGAAAAATGGATGGGAGCAGAGCACGGCAAAAGCTACAGTGAGTCACAGAGACGCTGGGAGAAAAAAAGAGCCTTTCCTTTTGACTTGTGTTAAAGGTGTCTGTGTCCACAGCTGTTATAGCAGACCACACTGCAACCCACTGCTTGGAACTGGTGGATAAATTTACTTACATTTATGTAGATGATGTTCATAACTTAAACTTTGCACTGTTTATGTGCATTGTTGTTAAATAATGTGGCTTGTTGAGAAGTCTGTTATTTTTTCTAAACAGTTCAAATTCACACTGTTAAATTGCTACAAACATATTTCTGTTTTGTAATCTTTAATGTAATCTAATGCATCTTTTTTATATTGTACATTACAGTGTTGTGATGCATAAATTCACTTGTAAAAATGATAATTTTCAATTTTAAGTGTTCCGTTTATTGAGACAAAATGGTATAGAATTTAAATATTGGTATTGACAAAGAATTATTATTTTACATATTAAATTATTTATTTTTTTTACTAATAATTACTTTTTTAAAGTTAAATCCACACTGTTAAATTACTATTCTGTTTTATATTTTTAATGTGTACCTTTTACTCAAATATACAAATAAACTGCAAAATGTTCAAAATCAATTAGTTATTATTTGAAAATGTATTTTCAAGAAATTCAAGACAGCAAAGCATGAATACATCATGCATAATTACATTCATATGAATATTGATATATTAATTTTAATACCTATAAAATAACTGATGTGGATAATTACAGTTGTTTATTGTTTTTCATATACAGGTTTGACACAGTTCTGTGAAACTGTCAAAACGAGTCTCTATGAAGAGAATACAGATGAGCTGGTGAGCTATGGAAGGAAGCTTCTGGTAAGTGAAACAAAATACTGATTTTAATAGATTTTTATTCCTGTTATTACCAGATTCATAATCAGGTAAATTATTTTGTATAGTTGTAGATGTAGTATTTTGTATAGTTTGGGGTTGATTAAAATGCAAAGCATTACAATATCAGTACTGTATATGAAAATATCTATTTTTGCCTATATATATATATATATATATATATATATATATATATATATATATATATATATAAGTTAATATTAATATAGTATTTAATTAACTATAATTTAACCAGTAGTACTTAATAAACTAATTTTATTTATATAATGTTTGTTTTCATTATTTACTCACCTTAATGTTGTTCCAAACCTGTGTGTTGTTATTTTTTTGTAGAACTCAAAAAAAAAAAAAAAAAACAGCTCTTTTCCATATACAGCAAAAGTTCAACATTTTGTCTCCAAAAAGAGAACTGTCACTTAATGTCCAATGTCAAATCAGGATCCTGAAGAAAAAACAGCTGAACATCTCTGACTTACTGTTGTGGGGTAAAAAGTTTGGTTGAACTCTATTACACAGTTCTTCCATGGCTTGTTTTTGATCTTGGTCATCTTAAATCATTTAAAGTCTGTGCATTTAATTTGTAGTCTATCTAAAGTGGGTTTTGATAAATAATAAAATATAAAAGATCAGGCAAGAGCAGAGAGCAATTTGGATCATGATAAAAAGCAATGCATGACACAAGAACTGCTTGTCATTTAATAATCAGACAAATGTTCATTTTCATTTTATTTTTTTACTTTTCATGTTCACTTAATATGGGTATAGAAACAATTCTCACTCAGAAATTGAGTGCTGTAATACTTGTAAAACGTACTCCCATAATGTTTATTTATTTTTTTTTTTTAACAACTTTAATTAATAATCAATGCACATAACTTTCCAGGTTCTAAAGAATGTGAGAATTTACTTATTTATTTTTTATTTTTTTATGGTATGTTGAAAACCGAAATACGTTTGACTTGATGTTTTCCTGACTGCAATTTTTCTACTGCCACTAAGCTTTTCCTGGCCAATTACTATTCTGAAACAAATCCAGCAGTCCGTCAGGTGCCAAACGACCGAAATGTGAACCCGATTCATTACTGATACTGCATCTAAAATTAAGCAACTGCTTATAGGCTTTATAATAAGAGGGCAACAGTGAACGCTTTGCTTTTGTGCATGCTGACTCCCAAGAGCACTGCAGTATCAATGCTGTACAAACCAATTAATTCATATGGAATCTCTCTGAGAATTTATGGACTAGGATGACTTCATCATTGCTTATAATTACTTTCATAGCCCTTGGGTTACTTCTAAATGAGCTAAAACCAGAGAAAATAAAGTACTGCGTGTCAGCCGGGGACAGGAAAGATGTACTGTCTTACATGGCTAAGCCGAGCAGGCCCTAATAGCGAAGTAGCATTAAAGCGCTAATGCATAGATTTGGAAACTTTACGCTGCCCCTGTCAAAACAAAACCGGAGGCAATCAGTCTTACCGGTGTCCAATCTCGTCACAACACTTCATTGAGGTGTTTAATGTATGCTGCCGACTCTATGGATCGTATCAGTTGCGTCTAAGCTGAACGTAGCATATGTTAGCAGGCATGCTAAGCCCAGACTTATTTTTTCCCCACCCGAGGGTCGGTTCCTGAGATTCCCAATATGCTGTGGAAGAACAGATTTGATTTAAAGACTTGCCTTTTAATTCATGAAGTGGAAAAAAAAACACATTGGCCTCGAGATAACAGAGAACATAGACCAAGGAACACTGTTTCCATTCAAATTGAATGTCGTCTGGTTTAACACAGTTGTCCTCTTCGACAAACTTTTGGCTTCTGGCTACAAAAAGACAATACAAACAAGTTTACAAGACGGAGCCTGGCTTTGAATCCTCTGAAGTTGACACAGAACCTTTCTCAACTTCCCTCAAGGTTCAGACGACACATCGACGGTGAAATAGAGCTGGTGGGTTAATTATTGCATCGAGCAGATGTTAAACTTTCGTGCTCTGGGTTTTATATAATTCTTTTTTATCTCACGAATCCCTGTAGTGTAATTACAGCGGTAAAAGCGTTTACTCATTAGCATAGTTATGCAATCTGAACTAATGAACTGTGCTGGAATCACATTGAAAGCGAGAGCATATGCACTTCTGATGACATGCTTCTAGTTTTGTAAGACATTACAGATGCTCACGTATTCGTGCAGAAACGGATTGAATCATTAGTAGTGTTCTCAGTTCACTCAACAAGAAATGCTATCATTAATTACAGGTTGTAGTGACCACATCTGTCAAGCAACAAACTAAGCATTAAACAAGGTCTAAACTAGGGTATTTACCCTAAAGTGTGCATAGACGTTCTCTGAAGGTGCATTTTAGTACCTAAAGTGTACATCACAGTATCTTTTAAACGTCGACATGCAGCGCAACTAATTAATAACACTGCTAAATGTAATCTTTAACAAATTTCTAAAATATAATTTTTATATTGTAAAATGATCAGTTTTAGTTTATAAGTGCTTAATTTATTGAGACAAAATAATATATAATTTCAATTATTGGTAATTTATTGTTTATTTAAAATGACAAAGTATATATAAAATGACATTTAAAATATAAAAAAATAAAAATGTGTAATGTTTTTTATATAAAATTTTACATATATTTTTTTTTTCATATATATATATATATATATATATTGCTATGTATTTAAATATCTGTCTATGTCTGTCTGTCTGTCTGTCTGTCTGTCTATCAATTCACTTGTAAAAGTGATCAATTTTAGCTTTTAGTGTTCAATTTATTGAGGCAAAATAGTATAGAATTTAAATTATTGGTCATTTTTTGGTTTATTTAAAGTGGCAAAGAATTATTATTTAATATATTATAATATTTTAATTGATTAATTGTATCTGTCTGTCTGTCTGTCTGTCTATATCTATCTATCTATCTATCTATCTATCTATATCCTGACAATACCCATTTTTGAGTGAACTATACCTTTAACAATTAATTCCTATTACAGACACATGAAAAGAAGGAAAATTATGCTGAGGATATTCAGGGATACATATAGTGATGTTGATACTGCTGAATATTCCTGCAGCACTGGGGGTTTCCTATGAATAGTTATTTCATGTGCTGAATATTTGCATGCATGAATATGGTGAATCTGTGTTTGTGTTAACTTCCTGTGTCCATTTACTGCAATCCATCTCCAATCTCAGATCCTCGGGAATCGTTAAACACGACTCCAAAGGATTCCATGCTACGAATATCTCCTGTCAGTTCACGGTACGTCCCACAGCAGAACCACATTTCCATCATTGAAAGCCCCTCTCTGGGCACGTCAGAGTCCAGTCGATGCAGACGTAGAGAAAAGCAGTCATTGTCGTGCTGTTCTTCTGACAGTCCTTAACACTCAAATGGATGACCCCCGTCTGGAATAAAGACCCGTGGCACTCACAGCATTGGTGTGTCACTGTCTGGCACCCAGATCAGCTGGGTGTCAGGTCTTGTCAGTGATCTGGCGCTGGGGATAAGAACGCACAGGCAGAGAAACCAACACTATCCATGAGATGTGCCTGCTGCCTGCACCCCAGACACTGTCATGGTGAATTTGCCAAGCAGCTTAAACACAGGACACAAGTTGTGCAACGAATTGAGGCCAATGAGATGGATGATGAACAATAGTTTTTTAGAGTTAACACAAAAGCCTCTTTGCTTCCATAATCTGGTGCACAGTGGCCCCAAAAAGTATCTGGACACTTTTGGATGCTTAATAATGTATGATGTACGTTTAATTAGATTACTAAATGTTATAGATTAGATTACTAATATATATATATATATATATATATATATATATATATATATATATATACAGGTGCTGGTCATATAATTAGAATATCATCAAAAAGTTGATTTATTTCACTAATTCCATTCAAAAAGTGAAACTTGTATAATGTATACATTCATTCCACACAGTCTGATATATTTCAAGTGTTTATTTCTTTTAATTTTGATGATTATAACTGACAACTAATGAAAACCCCAAATTCAATATCTCAGAAAATTAGAATATTACTTAAGACCAATACAAAGAAAGGATTTTTAGAAATCTTGGCCAACTGAAAAGTATGAACATGAAAAGTATGAGCATGTACAGCACTCAATACTTAGTTGGGGCTCCTTTTGCCTGAATTACTGCAGCAATGCGGCGTGGCATGGAGTCGATCATTCTGTGGCACTGCTCAGGTGTTATGAGAGCCCAGGTTGCTCTGATAGTGGCCTTCAGCTCTTCTGCATTGTTGGGTCTGGCATATTGCATCTTCCTCTTCACAATACCCCATAGATTTTCTATGGGGTTAAGGTCAGGCGAGTTTGCTGGCCAATTAAGAACAGGGATACCATGGTCCTTAAACCAGGTACTGGTAGCTTTGGCACTGTGTGCAGGTGCCAAGTCCTGTTGGAAAATGAAATCTGCTTCTCCATAAAGCTTGTCAGCAGCAGGAAGCATGAAGTGCTCTAAAACTTCCTGGTATACGGCTGTGTTGACCTTGGACCTCAGAAAACACAGTGAACCAACACCAGCAGATGACATGGCACCCCAAACCATCACTGACTGTGGAAACTTTACACTGGACCTCAAGCAACGTGGATTCTGTGCCTCTCCTCTCTTCCTCCAGACTCTGGGACCCTGATTTCCAAAGGAAATGCAAAATTTACTTTCATCAGAGAACATTACTTTGGACCACTCAGCAGCAGTCCAGTCCTTTTTTTCTTTAGCCCAGGCGAGACGCTTCTGACGCTGTCTGTTGTTCAAGAGTGGCTTGACATGGACCCTGAAACCCATGTCTTGCATACGTCTGTGCGTAGTGGTTCTTGAAGCACTGACTCCAGCTGCAGTCCACTCTTTGTGAATCTCCCCCACATTTTTGAATGGGTTTTGTTTCACAATCCTCTCCAGGGTGCGGTTATCCCTATTGCTTGTACACTTTTTTCTACCACATCTTTTCCTTTCCCTTCGCCTCTCTATTAATGTGCTTGGACACAGAGCTCTGTGAACAGCCAGCCTCTTTTGCAATGACCTTTTGTGTCTTGCCCTCCTTGTGCAAGGTGTCAATGGTCGTCTTTTGGACAACTGTCAAGTCAGCAGTCTTCCCCATGATTGTGTAGCCTACAGAACTAGACTGAGAGACCATTTAAAGGCCTTTGCAGGTGTTTTGAGTTAATTAGCTGATTAGAGTGTGGCACAAGGTGTCTTCAATATTGAACCTTTTCACAATATTCTAATTTCCTGAGATACTGAATTTGGGGTTTTCATTAGTTGTCTCTTATAATCATCAAAATTAAAAGAAATAAACACTTGAAATATATCAGTCTGTGTGGAATGAATGTATACATTATACAAGTTTCACTTTTTGAATGGAATTAGTGAAATAAATCAACTTTTTGATGATATTCTAATTATATGACCAGCACCTGTATATACAGTGGTGTGAAAAAGTGTTGGCCCCCTTCCTGATTTTGTATTTTTTTGCATGTTTGCCACACTTTAATGTTTCAGATCATCAAACAAATTTAGATATTAATCAAAGATAACACAAGTAAGCACAACATGCAGTTTTTGAATGAAGTTTTTTATTATGAAGGGAAAACAAAATCCAAACCCACATGTCCCTGTGTGAAAAAGTGCTTGCCCCTAAACCTAATAACTGGTTGGGCCACCCTTAGCAGCAACAACTGCCATTAAGCGTTTGCGATAACTTGCAATGAGTCGGTTACAGCGCTGTGGAGGAATTTTGGCCCACTCATCTTGGCAGAATTGTAGGAGGGTTTTCATCATTGGAGGGTTTTCGAGCATGAACCGCCTTTTTTAAGGTCATGCCACAGCATCTCAATAGGATTCAGGTCAGGACTTTGACTAGGCCACTCCAAAGTCTTCATTTTGTTTTTCTTCAGCCATTCAGAGGTGGATTTGCTGGTGTGTTTTGGATCATTGTCCTGCTGCAGAACCCAAGTTCGCTTCAGCTTGAGGTCACGAACAGATGGCCAGACATTGTCCTTCAGGATTTTTTTGGTAGACAGCAGAATTCATGGTTCCATTTATCACAGCAAGTCTTCCAGGTCCTGAAGCAGCAAAACAGCCCCAGACCATCACACTACCACCACCATATTTTACTGTTGGTATGATGTTCTTTTTCTGAAATGCTGTGTTACTTTTACGGCAGATGTAATGGGACACACACCTTCCAAAAAGTTCAACTTTTGTCTCGTCAGTCCACAGAGTATTTTCCCAAAAGTATTGGGGATCATCAAAATGTTTTCTGGCAAAACTGAGATGAGCTTTTATGTTCTTTTTGCTCAGCAGCGGTTTTCGTCTTGGAATTCTGCCATGCAGGCCATTTTTGCCCAGTCTCTTTCTTATGGTGGAGTCATGAACACTGACCTTAACTGAGGCAAGTGAGGCTTGCAGTTCTTTAGATGTTGTTGTGGGGTCTTTTGTGACCTCTTGGATGAGTCGTCATTGCGCTCTTGGAGTAATTTTGGTCAGCCGGCCACTCCTGGGAAGGTTCACCACTGTTCCATGTTTTCGCCATTTGTGGATAATGGCTCTCACTGTGGTTCGCTGGAGTCCCAAAGCTTTAGAAATGGCTTTATAACCCTTTCCAGACTGATAGATCTCAATTACTTTCTTTCTCATTTGTTCCTGAATTTCTTTGGATCTCAACATGATGTGTAGCTTTTGAGGATCTTTTGGTCTACTTCACTTTGTCAGGCAGGTCCTATTTAAGTGATTTCTTGATTGCGAACAGGTGTGGCAATAATCAGGCCTGGATGTGGCTAGAGAAACTGAACTCAGGTGTGATAAACCACAGTTATGTTTTAACAGGGGGTGGGGGGCAAACACTTTTTCACACAGGGCCATGTGGGTTTGGATTTTGTTTTTCCTTCATAAAAAAAACCTTCATTTAAAAACTGCATGTTGTGTTCACTTGTGTTATCTTTGATTAATATTTATCAGGAAGGGGGCCAACACTTTTTTCACACCACTGTATATATATATATATATATATATGTTGCAGAAAAAAATGCAGAAAACATCCCCTAAACCATGACACTTCCTCCACATTTCACTGACTTTTTTACACTCTCTCTCTCTCTCTCTCTCTCTCTCTCTCTCTCTCTCTCTCTCTCTCTCTCTCTCTCTATATATATATATATATATATACAAAATATTTCAGACCCAAATACATTAAACTTGCTCTCATCACTGAAGTGAACTTTGGACCAGTTCTCCTCTCTCCTCAAAACATGCTCCTCCCCAAAGGTTAGTCTTTTTTTTATTCTTTCTGCTGATGAGAGGATTGTGTTATGTTCAACAAAAATACATACAAACAGAGCTTCAGGTGAATGCTAGTTTACTCAAAGAACTTCGGTGGCAACAGAATGGAATACGGTACAACTGTGAAGCGTGCGCATCAGCATGACTTCACAACAGTATTACTACAACAAATAATAATAATGAAGAACTGGTTAGCAACCACAACATTTCCCCCCCTCCCACCAAGCTTAAGTATGAAACGTAGCTTCAAAGTCCTGGAAGTGTGCAGGATGTGCCCTTGTCCTCTCAGGGCGAGTTGTCATAGGGGCATCTTCAGATTGTGGGCTCTGACAGCGTTCGGTTCTCACTTCCTGTCCGGTGACTACATCAGGATCCAGATTTAGTGGTGGCAGAATGGGGTCCATAGGTCGGTTCAAGTTTTCCTCCATAACAGAGGGGGTGGGCACTCATCGAAGACAACGGGCATGCCAGCGGGATCCATTAGCTAGCTCAAAAGTGACTGGCCCAAGCTGCCGTTTGACCTGGAGGGGCTCAGATAGGAAAGAGCTCAATTTATTGATGCGATGTGGCCTACGGGCTCTTACCCAATCCTGTACTCTTATCTTTGTGGGCCGAACATGATGCTTGCTGTCATATCTGGCTCTCATGTTGCGCTGATGTTGATGAACCCGTGCCTGAATCGAAGTGTTCACTGGGAGCTGATGAGGTGGGCGCAGCCTGCTCAACGGTAATTCTAGTTCCCTGCCAAGCATGAGACAGGCTGGGGACACCCCAGTGGTGGCATGTTGGGTAGTGCAATAATGCAAGAGGGTCTGGGAGAGAGCAGCCTTAAAAGGGAAACCTTGGGCAAGGTGTGCACGTATGCCATTTTTCAGACTTTGATTAAATCTTTCCACGCCGTCATTAGCTTGAGGATGGTAGAAGGCGGTGCGTATATGGGCTATGCCCCTGGCAGCCAGGTACGATGAAAACTCACTGGAAACGAACTGCGGCCCATTGTCAGTGGTAATGGCCTGTGGGATTCCCCATCGGGAAAAGAGTTGCTCCAGAAAATCAACCATTGCGGAGGCTGTAACTGAGCCCATAGGCACAACCTCGGGCCACTTTGAGTGGAGGTCATACACCACAACTAGGAACCGCTGATGGTGAGGAACAGAGGCGAGCTCCCCGCAAATGTCCATCTGTAAATGCTCCCATGGCTTGGTGGGCCAGTCAACAGGTTGCAAAGGTGGCGGTGCTGGAGCACCTGTTTTACCACTAAGCAGACAAGGTGCACAGTCACGTACAAGAGCTTCTAGCTCTCTGTCAATCCCTGGCCACCAAACCAAATCTCGGCACCTCTGCTTTAGTTTAACTACCCCCACGTGACCCTTGTGTGCCATTGACAGCACCTGCCCCCTAAGGGACAGAGGAATGACTGCTCGGTGCCACCGTGCAATGCATGACTCACCCCAGCATGTCAGTTCAGCCCTGACTCGGGAGAAAGGTGTCAGGTCAGCGCTCACCCGAGCTGGCCAGCCGTTCTGAATGTAGGTGCTGAGGGTAACAAAGAGTGGGTCTGCTGCAGACTCTCGCTTAAGTTCTTCAAGAGACACTGCGGCCTGTAAGGGCTCATACACTAACTGCACAAGGTCACTCTCTTTATCTGCCTCTGGCTGCTTGGCTGCACTAGTTGGCTCCACAGCTGAACGTGACAGGAAATCTGCAACCACGTTGTCTTTTCCAGGAGTGAACAGCAGCTGGTAGTTGTACTGATTCAACCTGTCAGCCCATCGGTGAAGCCTGAGAGGCCTGTGGCCCGTTCCAGCAGAGGACATGAGGGTAGTGAGAGCCTGGTGGTCTGTTCTGAGAGTAAAGGATCGTCCATATAAGTACATGTGCCAGCGCTCACATGCCCAAATGCACGCCAATGCCTCTCTCTCTCCCACTGAGTATTTCTGTTCCGCAGTACTCAGAGCCCGTGAAGCAAAATCAATAGGCCTTTCAATGCCATCATGCAGCTGTGACAGGACTGCTCCAACTGCTACTGCTGATGCGTCACATGTCACCAGGGTGGGGCTGGGGAGATCAAAATGAGCTAGAGTTGGTGGTGACGTGAGAAGGTGCTTGAGTCATCGAATAGCCTGCTCACAATCCGCTGTCCATGCCCAGGGGGTGTTATGCTTAAGTAGCTGTCGTAGAGGGGCAGTGATTTCAGAATACTGAGGTAAGAACCTGAGGTAGTATGCAGTCATGCCGAGGAAGGATGCAAGCTGTCCAGCTGAAGTTGGCACTGGAAGGTTGAGAATGGCTTCTACGTTAGACTGCAATGGTGTGATACCTGAGCTGGACACCCGAAGACCCACAAAGTCTATTGCTGGGACGGCAAACACGCATTTTTCTGTGTTCAATGTCAGATTGTGTCTAGACAGAGCTGTGAACACCCGTCTGAGGCATTCGTCATGAGTGGCCATGTCCTTTCCATGTACTACAATATCATCTACAAACCCGATTCCAAAAAAGTTGGGACACTGTACAAATTGTGAATAAAAACAGAATGCAATGATGTGGAAGTTTCAAATTTCAATATTTTATTCAGAATACAACATAGATGACATATCACATGTTTAAACTGAGAAAATTTATAATTTTAAGGGAAAAATAAGTTGATTTTAAATTTCATGGCATCAACACATCTCAAAAAAGTTGGGACAATGCCATGTTTACCACTGTGTGGCATCCCCTCTTCTTTTTATAACAGTCTGCAAATGTCTGGGGACTGAGGAGACAAGTTGCTCAAGTTTAGGAATAGGAATGTTGTCCCATTCTTGTCTAATACAGGCTTCTAGTTGCTCAACTGTCTTAGGTCTTCTTTGTCGCATCTTCCTCTTTATGATGCACCAAATGTTTTCTATGGGTGAAAGATCTGGACTGCAGGCTGGCCATTTCAGTACCCGGATCCTTCTTCTATGCAGCCATGATGTTGTAATTGATGCAGTATGTGGTCTGGCATTGTCATGTTGGAAAATGCAAGGTCTTCCCTGAAAGAGACGACGTCTGGATTGGGAGCATATGTTGTTCTAGAACTTGGATATACCTTTCAGCTTTGATGGTGCCTTTCCAGATGTGTAAGCTGCCCATGCCACACGCACTCATGCAACCCCATACCATCAGAGATGCAGGCTTCTGAACTGAGCGCTGATAACAACTTGGGTTGTCCTTGTCCTCTTTAGTCCGGATGACATGGCGTCCCAGTTTTCCAAAAAGAACTTCAAATTTTGATTCGTCTGACCACAGAACAGTTTTCCACTTTGCCACAGTCCATATTAAATGAGCCTTGGCCCAGAGAAAACGCCTGCGCTTCTGGATCATGTTTAGATATGGCTTCTTTTTTGACCTATAGAGTTTTAGCCGGCAAAGGCGAATGGCACGGTAGATTGTGTTCACCGACAATGTTTTCTGGAAGTATTCCTGAGCCCATGTTGTGATTTCCATTACAGTAGCATTCCTGTATGTGATGCAGTGCCGTCTAAGGGCCCGAAGATCACGGGCATCCAGTATGTTTTTCCGGCTTTGACCCTTACGCACAGAGATTGTTCCAGATTCTCTGAATCTTTGGATGATATTATGCACTGTAGATGATGATAACTTCAAACTCTTTGCAATTTTTCTCTGAGAAACTCCTTTCTGATATTGCTCCACTATTTTTCGCCGCAGCATTGGGGGAATTGGTGATCCTCTTCCCATCTTGACTTCTGAGAGACACTGCCACTCTGAGAGGCTCTTTTTATACCCAATCATGTTGCCAATTGACCTAATAAGTTGCAAATTGGTCCTCCAGCTGTTCCTTATATGTACATTTAACTTTTCCGGCCTCTTATTGCTACCTGTCCCAACTTTTTTGGAATGTGTAGCTCTCATGAAATCCAAAATGAGCCAATATTTGGCATGACATTTCAAAATGTCTCACTTTCAACATTTGATATGTTATCTATATTCTATTGTGAATAAAATATAAGTTTATGAGATTTGTAAATTATTGCATTCCTTTTTTATTCACAATTTGTACAGTGTCCCAACTTTTTTGGAATCGGGTTTGTAAGTACACAGCCATACCCGGGAGCCCTGCTAGGACAGTAGCCATGATTTTCTGAAAGCAACTAGGTGCTGAACTTAGGCCAAAAGGAATCCTCTTAAAATGGAACAACCCCATGTGAGTCACGAATGTAGTCAGGTTTCTGCTGTCCTCGTGCAGGGGTATCTGCATGTAACCTTGCTTAAGATCCAGCTTTGCGAACATTGAGGAGCCATAGAAGAGTGTTGTGAGTTCCTCAATTGTCGGCAATGGGTATTTGTCTGGCACCACAGCCTTGTTAGGCCCCCGAAGGTCAACGCAGAGACGTATGCCCCCAGACCGTTTTTGCACAATCACAAGATTTGAGACCCAAGGGGAAGCATCAATGGGCTCAATGAGGTCTGCAGCTAGCATGCCCTGTAGTTCAGTGGTGACCTTGTCGCGCATGGCGAGAGGCCATCCTCGTCGCCAAATGTTATGTTCAACAAAACACATACAAACAGAGCTTCAGGTGAATGCGAGTTTACTCAAAGAACTTCGGCGGCAACAGAACGGAATACGGTACAACTGTGAAGCGTGCGCATCAGCATGACTTCACGACAGTATTACTACAACAAATAATAATAATGAAGAACTGGTTAGCAACCACAACAGTTTGGTTACTGCAGAGTGTGCTTTCAGTCCAAATTCTCTTAAATATGCCGAGGCAGATCCTTACCCTGTTCAGCGCCGAACTGAGCAATTCCAGCTGCAGTGTTGAACCGATTCCCCATTGAGAGTCTCTGCATTATCCTGTCTTCTCGAGCATTTGTCTTACATGGACAACCAGCCTTTTTTTGGGGACTTTAATTAATTAGTGTCATTGTAAAGCTGCAATATTCGCGAAATTACAGATTTGGAATGACCAGCACTTGCGATGGCTGAAAGGGCCATCCCTTTGGCTTTCATCTGGACAACCTCCTGTTGCAGGGTTTCAGTCACCTTAGAGCAGCCCGCAATCTTACAATCTCAGTGAAAATTAGAGGAATGCTGCCAATTAAATTTGTCATATAATTAGGGAAAATAGCATCAGGTGCCAGATTAACACCCAATAACTTGGAGGAATCAATAAGTGTTCTCTAATTTTCATCCGAGTTCTTTTTCAAATATCTCATTTAAGTTTTTTTATACTGTGATTCAGAATACATTTAATTTATGAAATATGCTTAAAAACTGCTCTTCTACTCCTGTTAGGATAACTTCAAATAGGACTAAGCAATGACCTTGAAATTTAGGATATATGGACGTTTAAGTATAAAACTACTTTTTGGAGTATTTTCACAAGAAAATACTATTTAAGTTTTTTGACTTCGTAAATTTCACCTTTAATTCAATGTTTCAATGTGTTGCCATTTCTTTGTAATTCTTTCTGAAATTTACTAGAAGTTTATGATATGAGTGAAAAAGCGTTTTAAAGTAAATCCTTCACCATTTTTTCAGCGATTATATATAAACAGTGAATAAGAATAAATATATGTAATATATATATGTATAGATAGATAAATACATAGATACATAGACAATAAAAAAATACTTTTTTTTAATTTCATTTTTTCTTTATAGTCCAAATACTTCTGTTTTCTCAAGTGAAACAGAATATTCAGTTAAATAAAATAAGACTGTAAACTGGTTCATTTTGATTTTATGTTGACCTAATCATTGTTGGGTTTTGACCTCTTCTGTCCCAAACATAGAAACAGTTTAGCGTATCATCTGTTCCCCTTCCTTCTCCAGCCTTCGCCCTGTCCAGTAACATACGTCACATATTCAAATTTCCAGTCGGTGCACGGCGTGTTTGTACACTCTCTGAGGTTTTGTGTTCCTTCTCTTACAGTAGTGGAAGCCGGCGGACTCCTATCTTCAGCATTAGAGCTGGGAACAGAGATAAGCTGCTCTAAAACGCAGAGACAGATCGTCAGAGCTGCTCGTTGTTGTGAAAGATTAGGAACACCCATCCTCAGAGCCGGGCAAAGCTTTCATTTGTCCGCTGCGCTCGACCAGGGCCCCTTTCTCCCTCTTGCAATTTCAACATTTGAGAAAAGTTCTGATTATAGCTGCTCAGGGTTTTTCTTTATCTTTTTGTTTCTGCAGCATGGGAAGGATGGGAAGAAAGGTCCTAATAATTGCAACTCGTCTGCTTTAATTACGCCAGATCGTTTGGCAGAGAATTCATAACATGCCTCTGTCTTTTCCTTTTCGAGGTTTCAACAATGAAAACAAGGATTCCTGTTGAATTGTTTTCCGAGTGGCGAAGCGTATTCATTAGCGATCCACATTCATTATATCCACACCTACAGCGCAAAATGCAATTTGAACCTCAAGATACAGAACAGATATTCAGAAATGGTCAATTTTATTCCTTTCAACCTTGAATAATACGATCTCTCAATGCATTAGAAATCATAAGATGATGATATCAAAGCTTTCTTAACTTTCACACCTGGTATGCTACAATTACTCAACATGAGCGCTGATAATCTAAGCTTTATTCTCCCCAACAGACTGTAATCTAATGTTTCGTCTGCACACCAGCTTATGGGCCAGCAACAGCTGGTCATATCACCTTGCTCCATCTGCCAAATGATGCTGGCTACCGCCATTCCTGCCCACAAGACCTTGGGCATTATTCTGTCTTCCTCTGTTTACGTACATAATGGTATTTATGAGTGCTTGGCGCTGTCTCGGATCAACAGTTTTGTGACTGCCTCCCCACCAAAATTAATTTAGCTAAGATGTTTGTCAGCTTCTGTCCTTCTTGGATGCTTAAGTTACTTCAGCTCCTGAAAGTTACAGGTGATCCTGCTAGAGCCAATTAAAGGGATTATTATTAGTATGTGTTTAGTAAGTCTGCTAGTTCTTTCAGCAGACATATTAGTTCATATAAAGTATAATTTAGCCACGTTGCATGAATATGCTTCACACACCACTGGTTCTTGCATGTTTCATAACTGATGTGCCAAGTTTGAATAAGAGCAAACTTGACTGAGATTTCAAAGCTTTTCAGTGAATTTGAAGAACAGTTTGGTCTTGTCTTTGGTGTGGCTTCAGAAGACTTGAAAAATAGTGCATACATTCATATAGACTACTTTATGGTGTTGTGCAACCAAAACATATTGTTTAACAGTTTCTAATAATTTAACATTTTATTTAAATATGTGCTTGTTACAGTTTGACATGTTTCCATGGAATCTTTATTTGTGCTATTATTTTCAGCATGTTAAAAGACCATCAAAAGAGATTTTTGGATCTGGATATACTTCAAAGCATCTCCCTTTGAGATCCAAGGAAGATATAAAAAACATAGCGGTTTGGAACAAAATAAGGGTGAGTAAATGATTGATTTTTGCATTATTTTAATTTTTTGGGAGGGTTTTAGTCATACTAAAAATGACTATTTAGTATTTTCTCAAAAATATATTTTAAATTGAATAAATATTTCGATACATTATTGTTTAATGTTTAAATGGAATTGTGTTTTACTCTAATTTTAGTTGATTATATTTTTAAATGAGAATGTATTGAAAATGAAAAAATATTTTTTTTTTGCAGTTATTTAAACATATATTAACATTTAACAAAAACGACATGTGAAAACTTTTTTTGCTGTATTTTTATGATTTTTTGTTGTTGCTGTATTTACTGTCCATGTTTCAGTGCATTGTTGTGGAAGCAGTATATAGCAGCAACAGTATGTTTTCATTAAAATGTAACTCTTTTTTGAGAATGTTTTAAATTTTGTCAAATTATACTCATATACATTTTTTCATATTAATTATTCATATTATATTTATCTAATTTCAAATGAAAATTTTAGATGAGAAAATACAAAATTAAGTACAAAAAAGGCAAATAAACGCTTTTTGTATTAATTTAAACATATTTTTTAACAAAAAACAAACTTTTTTGTTGTAGATACTGTGTGTTTTAGTGTTATGCAGACAGTGTACTTTTGATTAAAATGGTTTAATACAATTTTGTTTTAAATTTAGTCAATATTTTGTCATATTCATTCATTTTAGTATATAGTCTAATTTAAGTCAATGAACATAACGTTTAATACAAAATTAAGTATAAAAAAGCTAATACTCAATCACTTTTTTGCAGTCATTTAAACATTAATATTTAACAAGTATGAAAATGCTGTCTGTCTGTGTTTCAGTATGTTGTTCGGGAAAAAGCAATTTTTTTCTCTCATACTTTATTATTGACAGAAGCCCTTCGTCAACAATTTTTTTGTCAGTTATTTTGTTGACTAGATTCCCTCTTCACGAAACCTGCCTTCCATGATTTGAACCTGCAGCCTTTAGGTTACAGTCCAGAAGTTTTAACCAATAAGCCACATGACCGCAAGCATCCGTTAAAGACTCAACTCTTCAACAACCCCAGTTGAGTCTAATGAGTGATAACCATGACAATGCAAGTAATTAGAGAATGATGAGACATCAAAGACTTGTTTCAAAGGCTTTCGTGAGCGATTTGGAGGATGGCGCTTTGGGCACTCGAGATGGATATCACACGGATGAGTCTCGCATCTGTCTCAGCTGCGCCAGCTGACGCAAGCCGTGTTTCTCAGAATAACCCTGACAGCTCAGCTCCATCCTGACACGCGTGTGCCACCGAGGAGGAGGAGCCCATGCAGAAACAATGTTTCTGAACCAACTAATTGTTTTGGACTAGTGTGCATGCTAAAGTTCGAACTCGCATGCTGTCAAAGACTTGATTTGAAGAACAGAAATATAACCTGTGTTCTTTCCCAGAGATCCTCTAGCATGGCACTCCGACCCGTCCAGCATAAACATGCGTGAAATCTTTCCATTTGACCCTTCAAGGCCGCGTTCCACTAGACCTGTCGTATGAAAGACTCCTCAAATATTCCCATGTCGGAAAAGGTTGTCTTATCGGTGCAGAGGCTATTCCACAGTTCATGGGCCGTGTGACACTGTGTCTAAGGTTCTCATTTTCCTTTCACTTAAAGCAGCGCAGCAGTGACGTCCCTGGTGGGTCCAGTCAGGGGAAAGCTGTCTGCTCCGAGGCCGGGGTCGGCAGCTCCTTCAGACCACAACTGCCAGAACGCAATAGGGAAATGGCAACCCAGACGCTCGCCTCACTGAATACGCAATGAAGACGGCTGTGAGAAAGACATATATGATAGATATTTGGGGATTTTAAAAACAAGCCGGCTGAATTTTACTGATTACTCCAGTGAAGACCGATCGAACGTGATGAGATTTACTTAACGTTGAAAAATCCCATTAGTCATTTATGTTAAGGAAGTAGAATTAACGCTCAATCCTGACATGACTAAAAAAAGCGCAGATCCCGAGAGAGAGCGTGATGTATGTCAGAAGTTGCGAGGAAAAGTTAGGCTCTTAACCCAGAGAGAAATGGTATTGCTCATGGGTTGCTCAAGGAGTTTTATTCAAGTATAGACGCTGAGATTTAATGATAGACACAATTCTGTGGAGCTGTAAAGGTAAACGGTTAGATGCCGTATTGAGTTTTATGTGGATGAAAGCGAGGCTGTGAGGGCACGGACTGTATAAATCATGCCATTTTCACAACTTTCAAGACCGATAGAGTTTTTGTCTACTGGAAGACTTTTAGAAAGATGCTTCATCAACTGAACAATCTGTATGTTGTTCAGCATCAATACAATCCATTGAACACATGCACTTCTATCCATCAAAGCCTCATTTTCAGTACTATTAAAACTTACGGTAACACTTTAGTATAGCGAGCAATTCTCACTATTAACTAGTTAATTATTAGCATAACATATTGGTTTAGGAAGCACATATTCTGCATGATCATATTCTACATCCCTAATCCTACCCAATACCTAAACTTAACAACTACTTTACTAACTATTAATAAGCAGCAAATTAGGAGGTTACTGAGGCAAAATCGTAGTTAATGGTTTGTTAATAGCTAAAATTGGACCTTAAAATAAAGTGACCAAACTGACATATTGCGAAGACAAAGGTCTATAGCATAGGTTCACTGTTGAAAAAAAAACTTGCATCTGTTTTTGCCAGAACTTTACCATCAAAGTTGTAGGTTTTACAGATTTAACCTATTTTTATTAACTGAAATAATATACTAAAGTCCGTTTCAAACACCTTTAAACACAGGCGATAAAGAGAAAGCCACATGATAAATCAAAGTTGATCACAAAAAGTATTTTATACTAATACATATATGGTGTATATTGTCATACAAATACAAAGCACAATCAAGTTAACTCATGTGACACTATAAGCATTCATTTGACAACATAAGATGTAACAAAAAACCCTAATGCACATAACTGATAATCTGAGGAAAAAAAACTAAGAAACTTCGTTTTGAATGAAACCAATGAACACCATTGAATGTGAGCCGTCACAGATATTTCTGGGAATGTCAACAGTTTTTCATAGTAGCATTTTCAATGTTGTTGTTTTTATTTTATTTTTTTTGCAGGAGAAGAATCTAAAAAGCAGAAGACGTAAGGAAAATGTATGCTTGTTTACTCTTCATTTTCTCTTATTGTGTAGGAGAAACAATTGAAGACTTTGGGACTTATTAATAAAAATTGTGACTTTTATTTCACTTCTTTTTTATAGAAAGGCCTCCAGCAACAAGAACAGAGATGTCTGATTGTGCTGGGTGTTTAAAAAAAGGCCAAATCTGGTGCATGAGAGAAAATTATTCATTGTGAAAACACAAATTTGAGGTGCCGTCACACTAGACTTTGTGCTCCATTCATATGCATGTGAAAAGTAAGAGTCAGTATTTCATTGCATTCTGAAGTTCAGGTTGACCTGTGAATTTGGTTAGTTTACATTTGACCAACAGAAGCTCTAAACATCAAAAATTGCATAACATTTATTCAGTCTTAATCTTGGGACTGAAATTGCTAACAAAAGTAATAATAAATAAAAATTTAAACATTTACACGGCATCATATTAGGTTTTCCATATTCTTTTTGAGGTCAAAATATTTTGCAAGTTTAAAAGCTAACCAATCAGGGCTGCATTTCCCAAAAGCATCGTAAGTACATCGTAGACCCATTGAAATCAAATTGAAATGACCCATTGAAATGCTTTTGGGAAACGCAACCCAGGACTCCCTGTTCTCTTTGCCCACCAAAAGACCCACCCAACTTTTGTGTGAGGAGGAGCTCAATCACTGAAGATGAATCTGAAAACATTTTTGCCTCTAGTTGCCATGGCAGCATCAGATCCAAAAGCTTTTTGTTTTCAGCTGACATGAAAATCAATGTGAAAAGTTGCTTCTCTCACTCTTTCCAACCTGACAGTGCATCATATCATGGCCTCCATAAATAGTTATTTTCATTTAGAGCTGATGGAAGGTAGGGCGAAAGAAAGAACGTTGGCCACTCCTAAATCCAGCGCTGCAGACGTTAAATCTCCAGCCTTAAGTATTTATCACCACAAATACCGATATGAAGTGATTTCAACAAATAGCTCTTTGTCATATGCCCCACATTATACCTGCCAGCGTGGTAAAATCGCGGCGTACTACATCACGGATTCCCCTTTACTCCAACTCAGCCACTTTTACTCCTTTATTCACCTCCTGTACCCATTTTATATATACATTTCCCCTCCCTCTTTGGTTTTTATATATTTCCCCATCTTTTCCCCACGTTAATAGCCTTTAACATAGTACAGTGCTGCCCTGGTAACAAAGAGAGGCTTCCTCAAGCCATTAATCACGATGACAAGTCCTTTGTTGTCAGTTAGCAGCTGTGCGCAGAGGAACATTACTCTTCTATTCTGGCCTGCGGTGCCGAGTCGGCCCGCTCCGCTACTCTTTTCATGAGGAATCGGAAACTGGAGGGTCCAAAACCTGCTCGCTTATCAGCTGCTAATTGAACTCCCAGCTGTTAAGAAAATGGTCCCTGTGTGTATTTTCAGCCGAGTTTTGGCAGATATAGCAGCCTGGAGTGAACTCGGGAATGTCTGCCAGCCGCGCTAGTTTCTAAAGGTTAATAATTTGTTTTTGATGAAGGATGATGGCAAACTTTGAGTCGTGTGAAACAGTATTTTAAATGACCGGCCCTCTGAGAATTCCCTGCGTGTCAACATCTCAACTTCATTTTTAGCTCTGGGGCTGTTTAGCAAACCTCTTCGCAGCGATAGTTATTGGCGCTAAGAAATGCTGGCTTGTGAAACAGCTGTTATTTACTCGCCTGTTGGCTGGTGACTTTATTTGAGGTTGCGAACATTACAGGTTTTAATTGCCAATTTTTGTATCTAAGATGCCTAATTTAGTTCCCCCTCCTACAGAACTGCATGTGTTGACACATTTGTGGGATATTCCTTGCATTAAGCCACCAAAAAGACAGTATGTGGAACAAAATAATTTTATGTCCTAATATTAGACATTACTGTTCAGATTTTTTGGGTCTGTAAGATTTTTTTTTATTTTTTATTATTATTAAGTAATTTAGGAGGCATTAAAGGGTTAGTTCACCCAAAAAAGGAAAATTATGTCATTAATTACTCATCCTTATGTTCCAAACCCGTAAGACCCTCATTCATCTTCGGAACACAAATGAAGATATTTTTTAGGAAATCCAAGAGCCTGACCGCATAGACCGCAACGCAATTGAAACGTTCTTTGCACACAAAAAAGTATTCTCGTAGCGTCATAAATTTAAAGTTGAACCACTGATTTCACAAGGATTATTTTAACAACGTTCTCACTACCTTTCTGGGCCTTGAACATGTCAGTTGTGTTGCTGTCTATGCAAGGTCAAAGAGCTCTAAAAAATATCTTAATTTGTGTTCTGAAGATGAACGAAGGTCTTACAGGTTTGGAACGACATGAGGATGAGTAATTAATGACAGAATTCTCTTTTTTGGATGAATTATTCCTTCAAATAATCAAAAGTGACAGTAGAGACATTTGTTACAAAATAGTTGGAAAAAAATACAAAATGATGTTACAAATGACTTCATTTGAACTTTATATTTATTAAAATGGAAACTGTGAAAAAACTGTATCATGGTTTCCATAATGATATTAAACAGGACAACTGTGCTCAACATTGATAATAATAAGAAATATTTCTTGAGCATCAAATCAGCATATTAGAAGGATTTCTGAAGGATCATGACACTGAAGACTGGAGTAATGATGCTGAAAATTCAACTTTGCATCACATGAATAAATGGTCATTTTAAAATAAAATAGATGTTATATTACTTTGTAATAATATTTCACAATATTACTGATTATATTGTGTCAAATAAATGCAGCCTTGATGAGCATAAGAAACATTGGTTACACTTTATTGTGTATCCTTGTTACAGTGTAATTATACATTTAAGTACTGAGTTATATTAATTAATTACATGTACTATATGGTTAGGGTTAGGATTAGGGTTTGGCTTAGGGTTGCTTACATGTAATTATGCATAATTTATTGTTATTATAATAGTAAGCACATGTGTAACAAGGACACCTTAAAATAAAGTGTTACCAAAACTTTTCAAAAACATGAAAAAAATTTACCCACCACAAACTTTGCAGACAGATCAGTGTCCACTTTCATTCTATGGAAAAACCAGTTTGGACTTTCTTCCAAAAAAAAACAAAAAAACATTAAGGTTTGGAACAACATGCATAAATAATAATAAAATAATATGAATGATTCGTATATTGATTTAGGGTTCATTGATGAATGAATTCCAACCAGTGTTGACGATAATCATTATATATAAATAATGAAATATAGCTATCGTGTTAATTAGGGGTGTCGCAATATATTAGTATTGGCGATATTTAAAAATGAATACACATACGATAATATGACACATAATAATCCAGTGCCAGCGACATTATGGAGCGTTAAACTCTCACTTGTCAATAGTTTAATTCATACTCGACACCAGAGGGCGCCCTCGCGCAGGAAGTCCACAAGCGAGACTCATAGAAGTAATAAAACAAATGACTTTCCAGAAAATCCCTTATATGGACAAAGGCATCCAGCTGTCACTGTAGCTGAAAAAAAAAGTGGAAATAAATGTTTTGTATGATTAAACGTGATGAGAATCAGCACACAATTATAACAGTATATGGTTTATCTGTGTTCTTCAAGCCATCTCAGGTATTTTCATTGACTACGTATGTTTATATTGCAATGATAATCGACACAGCCTTTACCACTGTATAGAATACTATAAAATAAGAATCAGTTCACAGGAAGAAAGTTCATTCAAACACTCTATCATCAGAAATATGTTTGAATGGTAATTTTTCTCAATTTACCCCCCATCGGAAAGGTAAATTAATTTCGGACTCTAGCTGTGGACGGACGACCACCTTACTGTGTTGTAAAAAGCAAAAGCAAATTCTAGCTAGTTTGCAGTGAACTCAAATTGACCGCCGAGTGTTTCACCACCCAAAAGTGCCGCGCTCTAATTGGCCGTGACATGCGGTTAGCGCTCCAGGTTTCCTCCCTACCCACCATCAAACAGGCATGAAAAATAACCCCTAATGCGCAACAACACAACAAAACGAGCACGGCTATGTATAAACATGACTCATATTGCTGTTGTTTTGTCCTAACCGCTGTTGTTGTGAAGATTAGGTCTGTGAAAAGCACCATGCGGCATTAGCCCGCTACGCGCTAACTGCTGTCGTACTGCCAAAAGGCTGGAGTCAACGCGTGTCTCTGGAGCTGCGTTTGGAGCCGAGCGCCTCCAGATGAACTTTCCCTCACCCTGCCTCCCACAACCGCTGTGACTGCCACTAGCTCGCTTACAGGCCTCCTCTGAAAGTGACAAAAAGCCTCTGCTGTGTGTTGACGGGTCTTGTTCTGTCTGTCTCCTTGTCCACCCCCATTCCCACTGTTTCTCTCACAAGATGAGAAGCATAAGAGTGTGTGTGTGTGTGTTTAAGACAGCGAAAGAGAGAATGAGAGAGAGCAGTGTCTCTGTCAGCTCAGCAGAAATCCCTCCATAATGAAGTCCTTCCTGTCACCTATAGTGTCTGTTTACTTTGTTCTTCCTTTATTTTGCATAATATATGTGCATATAGGCTTGTTTGAGCGCGCGTTTGAGTGTGTCTCGGCTCCAGCCATATGTGACTGAGATAACAAGTTCCATAAATTAATGATGCTGTCGTAAACAGATTTTTGGAGCCATACGAAGTTCATATCACATAGTCTGCTTGTTTAAGTGTTTGGCTTCCTGAATATTGCATTATATTAAGAAATATTTTGTGAATTTTTAGGCTGGTGCTTGATCTGGTTTCTGTACCCCAAGAGGAAATCCTGATGGTGCCCCTGGTGGTTATGGACACGAATGACACCTGATGATTTTTTACTTGACGTATTAAAAAAAAAAAAACTAATACTTTCTTTGGAGGAGGGACCGAGTTATAGAAACAAAAATGTCATGGAGATTCTTTGACTTGGAACCCACTAGAACACTCTAGCACCTGCATATCAACACCCTAAAAACACTCAGAACACCTTAGCAACCACTTAGTAATGACATGAAAACACCATAGCAATAGCCGAACTGCACACCGAAACCACTCCTATTATAACACTTTAGCAACCGCATAACAGTGCTCTAAAAACACTCAGAACACCTTAGCAACTGCATAGTAATTGTTCTAAAACACTCAGGATAAGCTTATTAATTACAACCCCAAATCAGAAAAAGTTGGGACAGTATGGAAAATGCAAATAAAAAAAGAAAGTAGTGATTTCTAAATTTACTTTGACTTGTATTTCATTGCAGACAATATGAACACAAAATATTTCATGTTTTGTCTGGTCAACTTCATGTCATTTGTAAATATACATCCTTTCCTGTCATTCAGACCTGCAACACATTCCAAAAAAAGTTGGGACAGGAGCAATTTAGGGCTAGTAATGAGGTAAATTGGTTAAATAATGATGTGATTTGAAACAGTTGATGTCAACAGGTGATTGTAATTATGATTTGGTACAAAAGCAGCATCCAAGAAAGGTCTAGTCCTTTAGGAGCAAAGATGGGCCGAGGATCGCCAGTTTGCCAACAAATACGTGAGAAAATTATTGAAATGTTTAAAAACAATGTTCCTCAAAGAAAGATAGGAAGAGATTTGGATATTTCACCTTCAACAGTGCATAACATAATTAAAAGATTCAAGGAATCTGGAGGAATTTCAGTGTGTAAAGGACAAGGGCGCAAGCCTAAGCTGAACAACCGTGATCTCCGATCCCTCAGGCGGCACTGCATCAAGAATCGTCATTCATCTATAAGCGATATCACCACATGGGCTCAGGACTACTTTGGCAAACCTTTGTCAAGTACCACAATACGTAGTTACATCCACAAATGCCAGTTAAAACTGTACTGTGCCAAAAGGAAGCCCTATGTTAACAGTGTCCAGAAGCGCCGTCGACTTCTCTGGGCTCGGAGGCATCTGGGATGGACCATCACACAGTGGAAACGTGTACTGTGGTCAGATGAATCAGTATTTCAGGTATTTTTTGGGAGGAATGGACGCCGTGTGCTCTGGACCAAAGAAGAAAAGGATCATCCAGACTGTTACCAGCAACAAGTCCAAAAGCCAGGGTCTGTCATGGTATGGGGTTGTGTCAGTGCCCTTGGCAAAGGTAACTTGCACTTCTGTGATGACACCATTAATGCTGAAAAGTACATAGAGATTTTGGAGCACAATATGCTGCCTTCAAGAAGACATCTTTTCCAGGGACGTCCATGCATATTTCAACAAGACAATGCAAAACCACATTCTGCACACATTACAAAGTCCTGGCTGCGGAGGAAGAGGGTACGGGTACTTGACTGGCCTGCCTGCAGTCCCGACCTGTCTCCAATAGAGAATGTGTGGCGCATTTTGAAGCACAAAATGCGACAACGAAGACCCCGTACTGTTGCCCACCTTAAGACTTGTTTGCAGGAAGAATGGGACAAAATTACACCTGAAACACTTCATCACTTGGTGTCTTCAGTCCCTAAACGTCTTTTAAGTGTTGTGAAAAGGAATGGCAACATTACAAAGTGGTAAATGCTTTACTGTCCCAACTTTTTTTGGAATGTGTTGCAGATCTGAATGACAGGAAAGGATGTATATTTACAAATGACATGAAGTTGACCAGACAAAACATGAAATATTTTGTGTTCATATTGTCTGCAATGAAATACAAGTCAAAGTAAATTTAGAAATCACTACTTTCTTTTTTTATTTGCGTTTTCAATACTGTCCCAACTTTTTCTGATTTGGGGTTGTACATGAAAATGCATTAGTGACCATAGAACAGCACCCAGAAAACCCAGAAATGTTTATAACACCTTAGTAACTGCATAGCAACGCCCTAATAAACATTTAGAACACCTTAGTACATACTGGTAAAAAAATGTATAGCCTGAATGCACTGTAAGTCGCTTTGGATAAAAGCGTCTGCTAAATGCATAAATGTAAATGGTGTAACCACATAGAAATAGCATGAAAACAGTCTGAAGACTTTAATGCCATGAAAATCATTTTAACTCCTTAGAAACTGCATAGCAACAGCCTAATAGACACTCAGCACCTTAGTAACCACATAGCAATGCAATGAAAACAATTTAGAACACCCTAGCAACTGCATAGCAACACCCTAATAAACACTCAGCACCTTAGCAACCAAATAGCAACACCACGGAAACCATTTGAAACACCATAGCAACTGCATAGCGACACCCTAATAAACACTCAGAACATTGTTTTCATAGCAATGCCTTGGAAACCATTTGGAACACCTTAGCAACTGCATAGCAACACCGTAATAAACACTCAGAACAACATTTTCATAGCAACTCCATGAAAACCATTTGGAACACATAGCAACAACATAGCAACGCTCAGGTAGCCGCTCACAACTCTTGAGTATTCTGGTTGGCAACTTTTTGCGTGGCAAACACCACTGAGATTTCCTTCAGAAATTGTAAAACTGTACTTGTGGAGGCTACAGCTGCTAACGACATAGGCAACAAGTGACTAATTATCTCAGACACAAACATCATGCCTCCCCCATCTGCTTCATTAGGTTGACTCATTATTGAAGAGTTCACATGCTTAAGATCCTCTTTTGGGCTTTAGAGAGCCGTAATCGATAGGAAACAAGTCAGATAACCTCACATACACCCGTGAATGGCTGAAACATGAACTGTGCTAACATGTTGAAGCTTCTGATATCTCTGATCCATAGAGTAAAGTAAATCTCACAATTCTGACAATCTCACAATTTTTTTGCTCACAACTGTGAGTTTATATCTTGCGATTCTGGCTTCTTTTCTCAGAATTGCGAGATATAAATTTGTAAATGAGAGTTTTAAAGTCAAATTGCTATGAAATTGCAATTCTGACATTTTTCTTGTTCAGACTATTTTTAATGCTCACATGGGTTGCCAGATGAGGACATGCAATAGGAACTGGCAACCCAGGGTGTCAAAACACTATTGGATAAACTGGCAGTGGGCGGAGTCACACAGACCAAAACAAAAACAGGCATTTTGACTCAGATCACACATTTTAAAGCCGAATAACTGGCTTTAGCATTGTTTTTCACAGAAACAAATATGTCAGCTTAGCATGTTTCCAAAATATCTGCAAATATATTATGGTATTTATTTCTGCTTTAATACGATCATAAAATTACATATTACATAAAAGCACAAGTTTGCTTATTTGAGGAGAGTATATATAGAGTTAATTGTTTGTTCACTAGTTATAGGCTTTAACATGCAGCACTATTTCTTCATTATTCCCAAAAGAACCAAAAGTTTCCAAGTTAATTTAATCATTAAAGTTAAAGTAAAAGTGTGATTCTGTCCTAAAAAAAGCTAATTGAAACTGTCTTTCTTAACCTGGATGAATGAATATGAAAGTTGTGTGTCTTCTCAGAGTGATTAATCATAATTATGAAGCTATTTAGTGGTCATACTTCATAGCAAGACGTCATGTCTCTGCCTCTGATAAAGTGATAATTAACCCCTAATCATCTTCTCTGTCAAGGTGCATCACCTTTATGATGACGAATATGAGGAAGTGGACAACTGGGGATTGCATAAAAAAAAAACAAAAAAAAAAAAACAGCAGAAGGTAAGAGAAGCACCAATACCATGCAAGCAGAGTCCAAAATTAGATTTTTGCCCCAATATATAGTTTTGTCACCATTGCATTGTATTGTGCCTTCCACATTAGTGCCTAACTGAGCAGGTCACCCTATATGAGATAAATATATAAAATGCAAATGCAATAAATACAAGGGGAACATTGTGTGTGTAATTATTATAAAAAGTAGTGCTGTAAAACAATTAATCGCATCCAAAATAAGTTTTTGTTCAGATAATATATGTGTGTGTACTGTGTATATTTATTATGTATATATAAATACACACACATGCATGTATATATTTTTAGAAGAATATGTTATGTATATATATTAAATATATTTATATATAATATAAATTATATGAATATAAATATATACATGTAAATACATGTAAATGTTTTCAAAATATATACTGTATGTGTGTGTATAAAAATATATACATGCATATAAAACAAATGGATAACAGCGTTCATCTAAATATTCTTTTTGAATAAAGATTAATTTGGGAAAAAAATAGAGGAATTTACATTAATCTGATTATTTTTTTAACCTGTTCATAAATTGTCCAAATGAACTCACTGAGTACAAAGAAATATGCTTTTACTCATATTTGGCTCTTAGGCACGTTAGGCTCTTAGGAGCTAATTTTGAACCTTTTGCCTGAAAGTTTTCAGCTGTACTGAATATTAAATTCCCAGGTGTGTCAGCTGAATCCATGAGGGGAACGGAGCTCGCAGACGAGCACACATGACTACGCCGTATTTACAGTTTGTGAGGATTCTTCCCGAGTGCAGTGTCACGTTCAATAGAGCCGGGAGCTAATTTTCACAGTCTATGAGGAGGACGACCACATTAATCACTACTTTGAATTTTGAATCCTGGCACTTTCACGCAAGGCGGCTTTCCATGCCTTTGAGGGAGATAAGGCAATCTTTCACCATCTCTAATAGAAGGAAAAAAGAGAGAGGATGAAGCAGATCGAAAAAGAGGGCGAGGGTGGGCGAGGAGTTTGTCCACCCTTGATTTGATCCAATCAGCCTAGTGGACCATTGATTTAAAAAATAGCTAGCAATGTATATTACTCATAAAAGCAACCTTAAGTGCTTCGACAGACTTGGTGAAAAAAAGACTCTTTGCAAATGTGCAAGACAATAAGATAAAAAAATTACATAAGAGAAAATCTCTGAACTCGAAGAGATAAGCCACTTTGTAACTTTCCCACTAACGGCTTAGCTGGAAAGAGAGACTCATTTGCTGTGATGTTTATTCACATTTCAACAACAAAAAGTTTCTATTTTATAACTGAAACGTACAGTGAAAATACTCATTAATATGCATCAAAGAGAAAACATAATAAAGCCACAGAATTCAACTTATTTTCATACAAGGGTATGAATAAGCCTTCAGCAAACAGTTTAGATCGGATTGAAGCAACATGCATTGTGTTTTATAATAAACTGGTTTTAAAAGATAGATTATATAGTTTTGTTTTGTTTCTCTTTAATTGCCTTTTTTAAGACTGTTAAAAGGTTATTTGCCACACAGAATAAAAATATAGCATGGTCTTTAACTTTACACTTATGATGAATCTTGTAACACAGATGAAACATAGTTTGAAGAAGTTTTGAAGTAGTCAAATATTAAAGAATCACCCATTAATGAGAAACAAAGACTGTCTTATTATGATTCATTTCTGACTGAATAAGCAAAGTCCTCTTGCTGTCGTTCCAAAGCTGAAGACAACATAATAAGATCAGCGGGCAGTAACCTGTCATGACACACTTCATGCTTGGCCTCTAATGTGAGATGCTAGAGGGGTGTGATTTCTGCAGAGGGCTAAACTTTGAATGTCACATTGATCACACTTGCTGATTCGGCTGTCAGGATTGTAATTAATGTCGTTTCCGATGTTCTCAAACTGTCATCGCTGGTAAGAGTACAGAAGTTCTGCATCGGATCTGTGACTTGCGGTGTATTTTTACCACAGTGCCATTTATGTTTTAAAGGGCAGTTGACAGTCATATTAGCATTTTATTTTACACACATTGATACTTGGTTCCCAATTATGAGTTATGAGAAGTGAAAAGATGAGGCCTTGTAGAAATGGGGATTAAAATCACTAATATTGAGATATTGCTTATGTAGAGCAAATTATTAAAGAAAAATTATAAATCAAATAGATTAAACTAAAAAGTATAAAATAGAATAAAATTAAACAATAGTGACTTCTAAACAGTTAGATCATTTAAAAAATGACTATTTTCAACTGTATGTTACAGCAAATGCACACATTGAAGAATATATTAATATTGCTTATGTACAGCAAATTATATAAAAATATAGTGATGAAATAATAATGATTTCTAATCAGTTACATATTTTTATTTTAAATACACAAATTCTATATTTTAATAGGAAATTCACAAATTAAACAGTGTATTAATTATGTCTTTGAAATATTGCTTATGTACAGCAAATTATAAAACAAGGATTTTAAAAAAATATATTAACTTCATAATCAAACAAAAAATAAATAAAAAAGTAATGTAACAAAATTGAACAATAATGACTTCTAATCAATTAAATATTTTAAAGCATGGCTGTATTTTCAAGTATATATAAGCAGTTCTGCTGCTTTTAGCTGGTTTACCCTGGTCTCCCAGCCTGACCAGTTGAGAATTGTCACTGGAAAACCCCCTCTAAACCCAGCTAACAAACATGCTTGACCAGGTCAGGAGATCACGTTGGACCAGCTTAGACCAACAAAGACCTAGGTTTATGTGATTAATATAAACTATATAAAGACTGCTTCTTTTAAATATGTGGTTTTCCCATGCTTTCAACAAACAAGTCAAACTTTCCATGAATTTGGCTTTTTTTCATCACTGAAATGAACAAAAATAAAAGACTTTTACAGTATATCAGCTTATTTAATTCTTTGTTAAAGCCATTTGTCAAAAATGTGCCTGAGCGTGTTATTTTCCACTAACTTTGCATGTCTAGCACTAGCTTGTTTTGTGTGTCATAGTGAATTCTGGTGATTTTTGTACCTTCGTCATGGTTAGCAGAGCTGCAGGCTTTCCCAATGTGATTAGCTTAAAATTGGCTCTGAATCCCGCCATGGAGAAAGTGATTTGCTGGTGCGTTTGAAGTTGGCGGCAATTTTAGGAAGCCTTTGAGTGGCTGTTTGAACTGCATTTGACCCACCCGTTCCATTCTTTCAGTGTTTGGTCTGGCGTTCGGATGGTGTTTGATTAAGACTTCATTAAGCCTTTGATGAGAACAGGCTTCTCCTTTGTAGCGCACACTCCATCTGGAGCTCCGGCCACCATACGGCTGCCATCTTCATTGTGACATGCTCACATGCCCTCCAGCCACTGTTAAAGTGAGAGTTCAGCCAAAAATCTGGTGTCAGTATACTCACTCTCATTCTAAATCCACATGAAGTGTTCTTTTTTTCTTTTTCTTTTTTAATCATTAATATTATTTTTATTTTTAAGGAAGAAAGATTTAAGAATATGGCTGTTCCTTTTACTTTATATTTACCACTACTACTACTGATAATAATAATAATAGTAAATTAATGTGTATTTTTTTTTAAAATAATACATTTTATATATATATATATATATATATATATATATATATATGTATCATTTTATATTATATTGAGTGTAGTATGAAATTTGACCTGGACATTTTTTTAATATAACAAAATGTAGCAAATGTTTTGCAGAGGAAGCTTCTGTAAATTGTGTCAAATATGCATATTTTACCCCAAAATTCACTTAAAGGGTTACTCCAACCCAAAATGAAATTTTGTCATTTATCACTTACCCCCATGTCGTTCCAAACCCGTAAAAGCGTTGTTCGTCAGCCGTGCCACAAGGGTGCGCTGTTTGCGTTCAAATCAGAGCGTAAATCGACGTATAAGAGGCATCCCTGTGTCGAGGCTGACACAGAAGAGTGTACGCATTTTGCGTCCAGGGGATATTCTCCAAAATGGCGCTACGCTGACGCAGAGACGTTGCGGTGCCTAATTGTTGAATAAAGTCGTTATTTTTGTTTTATTTCCATACAAAAAGTATTCTCATCATAACGTTACGGTTGAACCACTGACGGCAGATGAAGTATCCTGGCGATGCTTTTCATACTTTTCTGAACCTTGACAGTGTTATTTACTTGGCAGTCAATGGGACACTCACAAGCCTCCCGGTTTTCATCTAAAATATCTTTGTGTTCTGTGTATATAAATTGTGTATATAAATTGTGTTCTGAAGACGAACGAAGCTTTTACGGGTTTGGAACGACATGGGGGTAAGTGATAAATTATAAAATTTTCATTTTGGGGTGGAGTATCCATTTAATTCAAACATAATAATAATGATTATTATTTATTATTATTATTATTATTATTACAAAAGTTTAGATAATGTATTTTCATATTTAAAATATAGCATCTTTTTTGTTTCAAGGAAGACATTTTGAAGATTGACTGCTTTTTTATATTTAATAAATTGTATATATTTTAAAATAAACGTATATAGCAATATTCCATTAAAATTAATATAACATATAAAACAATTTTATATTATTATATTTTATTTGTTTATATTTTTTTAGATAACAATGAGATAACAATCATGTTTTGCAGAGGGAGCTTCTGAAACTTATTACAAATATACACATTTAACCTTCATATTCCCTGAATGCAAACATTTGAATAATATAATATAATATATTTTTTTGCAACAAAGATTGATGTATATGGCTGCTCTTTTCTGTGCAAGACTGGAGCTTTTAAGCTTCATAAAACACACAAAAGCAGAATAAAAGTCTATATATCTTATACATTACAACATTTTAAGTCTTATGAAGTCATATGACATATAATATAATATAATATAATATAATATAATATAATATAATATAATATAATATAATACTGTCAGACTTGTGTCCCTGTGTCCTGTGTCTTTTCCTCCCTCGTGTTTCCTCATTTGATCTTCCTGTTCCTGTCCTCGTTTAGTGTCATTATTAGGCAAGGCAAGGCAAGTTTATTTATATAGCACATTTCATACACAGTGGTAATTCAAAGTGCTTTACATAAAAGAAAGTGAAATAGTCATTCACAGCAATAAAAACAAGGAATTTTAAAATGATATTGAAATTGATTTAAAATTAAATTAGAGTTAAAATAGAAAATGATTATACATAAAATACAGTGCAGTCAGTTCGGACGTAGCACAGTGTTCATTCAATAAATGCACAGCTAAACAGATGAGTTTTGAGTCTGGATTTAAATGTGCCTAATGTTTCAGCACATCTGATCTCTTCTGGAAGCTGGTTCCAACTGCGGGCAGCATAATAGCTAAAAGCGGACTCCCCTTGTTTTGTGTGAACCCTTGGTATTTCTAACTGACTCGATCCTAATGATCTGAGTGGTCTGTTAGGTTTATATTCAGTGAGCATATCTGCAATATATTTAGGTCCTAGGCCATTGAGTGACTTATAAACGAGTAAAAGTACTTTAAAATCAATCCTAAATGTAACCGGAAGCCAGTGTAAGGACCTGAGGACTGGTGTGATATGCTCAGATTTTCTGGTTCTAGTCAGAATCCTGGCAGCAGCGTTCTGGATGAGCTGCAGCTGTCTAATGGTCTTCTTTGGAAGGCCGGTGAGGAGACCATTACAATAATCTACCTTGCTGGTGATAAAGGCATGAACAAGTTTCTCCAAGTCATGACTGGAAACAAATTCTTGCAATGTTTTTTGAGATGATAGTATGCTGATTTAGTTACTGCTTTGACATGACTACTAAAACTAAGGTCTGTCTCCAGAATCACCCCAAGATTTCTGACTTGATTTTTAGTTGTTTGACCCCTAGAGTCAAGGTATGCATTCACCTTGAGAACTTCATCTTTGTTTCCAAATGCAATGACTTCAGTTTTCTCCTTAACTGAAGAAAGTTTTGACACATCCAACTGTTAATTTCATCAATGCATTGGCAGAGGGAGTCAATGGGGCTATAATCATTTGGAGATAAGGCAAGGTAGATCTGGGTATCATCAGCATAGCTGTGATAGGCAATTGGCAGGACTTGTTGTTCTCTTGTTGCCATTACATCATATCTTAGCTCTTTTTTTCCTGAAACAAACTTGCAGACAAGCGCTTTTCAAAGACTTTTCCAGGTGTTTGGAAACTTGAAAAGGAAACTGTGATATTATTAGTTCATTGATTTCCAGATGTGTCTCTTCATCCCCTCGTCTTGTATTGTGTATTTAAAGAGTGTTCTGTTCTGTAGTCCCTCATCCGCTGTTAAATGTCATCTTGGTGTTTCCTTGCCTTTGTGAGTCATTAAAAGACTATTCTGAGAATCTGATTCCCGCGTCTCCTTGCTCCTGGTGAACGTGACAAATACAGTATAATATAATAGAATATTTTTTTTTTCAATAAAGATTATAATATATGGCTACTTTTTTTTTCTGTGATATTATGACTGGAGTTTTCAAGCTTCAAAAAAGACACAAAAGCAGAATAAAAGTAGTCCATATATCTTATACATTAAATTTGAAGTCTTATGGTTATATGACTTATAATAATATAATATAATATACCAAAATAAATGAGATATTCCTTTTCAAGTTTCCAAACACCAGGAAAAGTCTTTGAAAAGCACTTGTCTGCAAGTTTGTTTCAGGTAAAAAAGAGCTAAGCTATGATGTAATGGCAACAAGAGAACAACAAGTCCTGCCAAAAACAGATGACGTAAGACAATGCATGCCATGATGTGTTAATACAGAGCAGCATTTTGTTAATACAATATTTTTTCATAAACTACATTCATATCTGTTTTCTAGGCATGAGCATGATTCATCGCAATACTAATTACATTTATTGCATTTTCTCCATAAATAGGCGAATCCATTAGACTAGCGTGCTGCTGCAGGTTTATATATAGACCCGCGTAGTGACCCGCACCATCTGCTGCCACACAGTGCCACAAAATGGCAGGCCGCGGGGTAGCCAGGCAGGTAATTCAAGGCTGCTGCGTGCCAAGTGCGCCGCCTGAGCGTCCATCAAGCTCCCCAGCAGTGCTTCTCATGCTGCAGTATGTTGGAGTTTATGAAACACTTGGAGGCAGACACACGGCTGGTTAGTGTGGGCAGTCCCGCATCACAGCGCATCAGGATGAGACGGGACGTTTGGCTGCTTGTTGCTTGAGGGATGCAGACAAAGAAAATCTTCATTTTAGTGGGTGAATGTTGCTAAAACTGTCTAGAATAGGCCCGTGTGAAATTTTATGCCAAAAATAAACAATGTAAATAAGAAATTAGAATCTCATTAGAGAAAATTAAGTTAATTTTTAAAACCATTATAGTCAGTATGAAATGGAACTTCACCCTTCCTGTTTTCTTAATGCATGTTGTATTAAGATTTACAACATACAGAATTACCAAATTTTGCCATAAGTTAAATATATTAAGTTTGTACAATATATAAATATATTGTAGAAACTTAATTTCCTGTAAAGCTGCTTTGCAACGATTGTATCGTAAAAGGCGCTATACAAATAAACTTGAATTGAATTGAATTGAATTGAATGTTGTTGAACAATCTGTTTAATTACAAAAAAATTTTGACCTTGTAATTTTTAATCAGACCTGTCATTAATTGATCTTCTGGAAAAATGACTTTATGCATCCAAGCAACAACCTGCGCTACATTTTCCTTTTTTTTCTTTTTGATAATCCTTTGGTACATCACAGTATGGAAGAAAAGATCTGTCGCTACTTTCATGCATCGTGACAGAAAGGGATAGTTCACCCGAAAAATTTATATTTTGTCATCATTTACTCATCCTCATGTCGTTCCAAATCTGTATGAGTTTCTTTCTTATGCTGAACATAAAAGAAGAGATTTTGAAGACTGCTAGTAATCAAACAGTTGCTGCATGGTCGCCATTGACTTCCATAATATTTATTTCCCTTCTATGGAAGTCAATGGGGACCAACAATTACCGTATTGACCCGAATATAAGACGACCCTGATTATAAGAAGACCCCCCTTTTTCCAGATGTACCTTTTGGAAAAAGGCTTTTTGAAAACCAAATCTTGTTTGTTTGTTTTTTTTTTCTCTGTAAAACACATTTTTTCTTAAATAATTTTCATATTGCATATTTTTCCTATTTTAATTTTTGTTTTGAAAGTATGATAAATACTGGTAAAATGTACCAACAATGATATTTAAAAATATACACTTTTTGATATATCATAAAATAACAGGTAGCCCATCTGAATTATATAACATTTAGGCTATCCATCTCATAGTAGCCTGCCAAACTTTTATTAACAGTAGAAGTGAAATCTTATTGTAGTCTTCAAATCTGGGTTCTGTCTTATGTTTTAAAATCACTTACAGAGGAAGTTTGATTCCATCAGACTAACATGACAGTCACGACTCATGCTGCTGTAAGCTTTTCTTTTTCTTTTGTTTTCACTCACGATCTTTACAACACACATTACATTACATATTTCATGGCACACTCGTTTTATGCGTGTTTGGCGCCACCTATTGTTGTGGGTGTATTATTGACATGTCAAAGTCTAGACCCAGAATATAAGACGACCGCTTTTTTCAGATGTATTTCCAAGAAAAAACATTGTCTTATATTCGGGTCAATATGGTAATTTGGTTGGTTCTTTGAAATCCTTCAAAATATCTTCTTACTGTGTTAAACATAAGAAAGAAGTGTATAGAGCTTTGGTACTACATGATAGTGATTAAATGATGACAACATTTTCATTTTGGGGTGAACTGTTCTTTTAAAGATATTTTAAAGGGGTCACCGGATGCCCATTTTCCATAAGTTGATATGATTCTTTAGGGTCTTAATGAAACGTCTATAACATACTTTGGTTAAAATTTCTCAATGGCTGTGTAAAAAACACCTTCTTTACTCTGTCAAAATCAGCTCTGTTTTCATCAAGCCGTTTTTTTAGTCCATGTTGCTTTAAATGCTAATGAGCTCTGCTGACCCCGCCCCTCACTTCCCTGGAGTGACAAGCAGTACTGTTTACTTTAGCGCGAAACTGACTAACTAGCACATTATAGAGAATGTGGAGCTGATGTCACGCCGCGTTGAGTTCTGGGAAACTGCTTTATCCATCCGCCATACTGAGAGGATCACGCTGCCGTTCCGCTATTGAGTTCAGGGCAGGATTTTGATTTTCCGTCGTGACTCTGGAAAATGTCACCATTGTTTGTTATTCATGCTGCATCGAGAATTGCAAAAGTAACTCCGGTACTCGTTCTGAGAGAAAACTGGACAATACAGTGTATTTTTCACCTTTTCTCTGTGTAAAAACACCAAGAGAAGCAGGTCGCGGAGATGACGAGAAGAGGCCGGATAGTAAATCTATTAATAATGTCACCGATTAAACCCACTGCCTGTCACTCAATAAAAGAATCATATTGCTGCGTGTTTTCTAAAGTTTTGATTTTGTTTGGTTTAGTAATTAACATCACCTTCGCGAGTATGACTCTCACTTGCTTGTGAATTAGCAGAACTTGAACAGGGACATTAAATCGCTTAACACTAATAATGCTTTGTGTGGCTTAATGTACCAAGACTGTGAAAGACAAAATTGTAAAGCATATACCACGTGCAGATACACACATACAGAGCCGATCCTCCCTATATGCAGAATACGCAAGCTGCGAAGGGCCCCCTTGCTCTCAAAGATGTTTTAATTTTAGTTTAGTTTTTGAATTTGGCCAGCGTTTATGAAAACATGAATGGTCATTTCTTGTAATGCGGTGCGCTGTCACGCTCTCTATGTAAAAATCAGCCAAATCATGTAACTTGAATGATTGTACAGTCTCTTGCTCTTACTAAAAAAATAAAAATAAAAAAAAAACAGTTGAAGTGTACCGAGTTGCGGAAGAGATACTGTTTCTCGAGCGCTTTCTGTGAGTGCGATTCGAGACTGAGTGAAACACGGACAAATGCGTTTCATCCATTCATTCGTCATCGTCCCCCAACACAGTTTTGCATAGGGCCCCCAGAAGTGTAGGATCGGCACTGCGCACATAAGCCCAAAATGTGAACCCAACGCGTTTATTTACACGTTAAGCGTTTTCTTCTCATATAAAGAATGCTTAATGTATCACGACAGTGATATTAAAAGACCAAATTCTGTACACACCTTACTATCTGCAGAAAAACTGATGAACCCAAAATATGAACTTTAAATACTGCCTTAATGTATAAGCGTTTTCTTCGTTACGATTTTCTAAAGGGAGAAAAACGCTTAATGTGTTAAACAAGTTGCGTTAATATTCTGGCCTCATCTGCATGTCTTTAGCATCACTGTCTTACTACACCAGCATTTTAAAATGCTACAAAACTGTTCCAGGGATTTAATTCTAGTTGTCATTTGTTGAAATAAATATAAACATAGTATGCTTGTGTCTGTATGATGAATGTGACCCACAATCTCTGATTCTCCTCCATGGCCATGGAAAAATGTATATTTACAATGACAACAATACTTCGTCATTAAAACATTTCCAACAAAGAAATGGATCGACTTCTGTCAGCTTGTTGAACAAACACTTTATTTGTATAATCTACCATAATCTACCGCGTCCAGCGGGCGACACTGTTTTCAAGCTAATCAGATCAAAGTAAACGAAATTCTACAAAACCTAAGAGACAAAAATCGAATTATCATGCGAAGTGATAAAATAGCTTCTCTTCCCTGCAAACGATCCAACGAAGAATGTGAATATTTAATTTAAAGGTAAAAACAAAACAATAGATAAGCAGGTATCCGTATTAATTTCAGCATTTGCAGCAGAAGGTGATCCTCTCACAATGGTGGAGGTGCCCCAGCTTGCAACGTGGCGTGACGTAGATTCACATTCTCTATTAGGAAAGGCGATTTGCAAAGATTCATTAAAAAAACCCTTATACTCACTTCTTCTGTAGATGAAGCTGGATCACGAATGATTCGCGCGAACATAGACACATTTAGGCAGGTCAGGATCGGTGCATTCCCTTCAAAAATGAAAGTAACGTTAATCCTCTGTGTCTTCAGCGGCTCAGATGTCGGGAGTAAATGACGACTGCTTTATTCATTATTACATCCAACAACAAAACACCTCAATCGCTTAATCAAAGACATTCTTGTCTTCCCCTGCACCGGAGTCGACACAATGGTGGACGGATGACAGCTCACTCAGTTCTCTCAGCTCACTCAGGGCGGGTCTAAGGTAAGACGGTCTTGTCAATCAACTATCGTGGGAGGGGCCTGTACAGAACTACATCATTCTGACAAAAATCTCAGAACAGCCTGATTTGAGAAAAGGGATTTTAAAATAGGGATTTAAAAAAAAACACTGGGTGGATTTTTATCATTATAGGATGGATGTGTACACACATTTCCAACACACATTTATATTCAAACAACTTGAAAAGTGAATTTTGCATCCGATGACCCCTTTAAAAATATTCACTAAATGCAAACAAGTAATAAAACATAAAAATATATATTTTAGAAATTTTATATTTTATAATGTTTAATGTTAATGTTAATTTAATAATCTAATATTTTATTTTTTATTATTGTATATTTATAATATTTGACCTAGATGTGTTTTTTGTTTGACAGAGGAAGCCTCGGTAGTTTATTTTACTGCCAATTTCACTTAATTCAAAACAACAACAACAAAAAGTTATAAAATGCATTTTTAAATAAATAATGTTCTGTCAAATAAGTATATAGATGATATTCTATTAAAAATAGATTTGTATGCATTATTTGTGTGTGTATATATATATATATATATATATATATATATATATATATTAGGTCTGTCAGTTTAACGCGTTAACTTAATTAGTTATGAAAAATAATGCAATTAAAGTATTTTAATGCACTGGCCCCGCCCCCAAATCTGTACATCATCTTACATAAAGTTGTCTGTTGACAAATATGATGCAGGACAACAACTCCATGAATGCAGTTATGGCCTAAAATTCAAGATATTGGTGCAAAAATGCCCCTGAGTTTTTGTCTCATATTTATGTCAGAGGATGTAATTATATACACATATATCTGGACATTTGTTTTGGAGATTTGTTCTGCCGGGGAAACTACAGTAGCTTTATGAGAAAAAAGAGACTCCATGTTGTGGCGTTGTTGACGAGAGACGCTTCAGTCCTGCACGATCCGTCGATGTGTGATCACTTCTTCTTTCTCTGTTCTCCTCAGCTCCTTCTCACAGAAGCACACAGTGTTTCTTCCACAAAATACCCCTTGTCGTATGTTATTTTGATCGTGCCTTAATGATGTCCCATTGACAGTTTCTTAGGAAACAAAGAGCTGCACTCGAAGAGAAATGAAATATTCTTGATTTTAATGAGAGGTTTTGCTTATGAGCTGTGAGACGTATGGTTTACACTGATTACAATTTCTATCACATTATCTCTGGCTCTCTCTCTTTCTCTGAGAATGCCTGTCATATATGCGTTGTTTATGTTCAGCGATTGAAATGGAACAAAATGGCTGTTTTATTTTTATCTTTATTTTTTTCTTTGTTAAACTTAAGTCAGGCAGAACCAGAAATCATAATAAACCAGCATATGTGCAGATTTGGTCACATCTGTGGATTTATTAAATTGTTTTCAGTGTTTTTGTTTTTGCTGTGAGCTCAGAAGTCATGCACGTGATGTTTAACTTTGATGATTGCTTATTAAAGCATTAATAGTGTAGAAATATATGTATTTATATATCAAACAACCATAAAACTACTTCAAAATGCAGTAAACACTAAAGCAGCTTTGATGTTGAAATGTAGTTATACGCTTTAATCATGCGATTGTTCTTGTGGCACGTCTGAGTTTTTAGGGAGCATCATTTGTGTGGGTGTTTCTCCATGCACGTCTGGTGAAAGGCGAACAGCTGTAAAGCTCAGACGCCGGGCTGCTCTCGTCTCCTCCTGAGGATTAGTAACTGAAGTGCTAAAGAAGCCTCTGCTGGTAAATCGCTAATGCTAGTGCGTCTAAAAGCACATTGCTGAGGAAATGAAATCATTTTGTGTGCCTCTGTTAATCTGAACACTATCTGGATATTCTAGGTGCTAAATGCAAAGGAATGTATTTGAAAGTATGAAATCAATCCATATGATTTAGTCACCCATCCTTAAAATGTTCTAGTTTCTTTTCCACGCCGCAGAGGCACAATAGATGTTATTGGCCTTAAAATAGGCATGTATAGAGGAAGGAGCCGTAAACACTGCAAAAAGTATTGTTCCTTGTTAGAGCTTTGGCCTGGAAGATAGTGTAATATGTAATAATGTTGTTTGCAAAAAAAAAAATTATTTGTCACAATACACAGTTTTAAATGAAAGTACACAACCATTTAAAAGTTTGAGGTTGGTAAGATTTATGAAGGAAGTCTCTTATGTTCACCAAGGCTGCAGTTATTTGATCAAAATATTGTTAAAATAATTGTTTTCTGTTTTACTATATTTTAAAATGTAATTTATTCTTGAGATGCAAAGCTGAATTTTCAGCATCATTACTGCAGTCTTCAGTGTCACATGATCCTTAAGAAATCATTCTAATATGCTGATTTGCTGCTCAAGAAACATTTTTTATTGTTGTTAAAAACAACAACAAAAAAACATTTATCAGAAACAATTTTTCTTGAATTAAGTCTTTACTGTTGCTTTGGATGAATTTAATGCATCCTTGCTAAATAAAAGGACATATTTTTAAAGGCTTTAAACTGATACTGTATCTGGAAAAACACACTTTCTGCATACATAATCCATATTTTATAACAATTATCTTGACTCATGTATATTAATTATCTTATGTGACATTTACTCAGTAGTTGTACTTCATTTTGCTAAATAACTATTTGACCAGTGCCACTCATTGCACATTGCAGACGTTACCATCTGGTTTAAAGTTTTACATGCTCAGCTATTTTTTCCTTGTTGCCAAGCAACATGACACTTTTATAATATCTTTGGGAAGGTTTATTGTCTGCCAGGCAAAGATCATTGAAGTCTGATTGCTAAAAATGAAACACAAACCACACCTTAAAATGGCATGATTTGAGAAATCACGATGTCTGCAGCACAGATGTTTAATACTTTGAGTTAGATGTTTATTCAAATCATTAAGGAATAGTTCACGCACAAATGAAAATGTACTCATCCTCAGGCTATCGAAGATGTAGATGAGTTTGTTTGTTGTTGAGAAATTGAGCATTATATCGCTTGCTCACCAATGGATCCTCTGCAGTGAATGGGTGCCGTCAGAATGAGAATCCAAACAGCTGTTTTTAACTATTAAAGTTAAAAACATCTTGATGAGTTTGTTTATTGCAAACACAGCTTTTCACAAGGTGTTGCCTGGAGTTGTGTGGATTACTGTTCTGTTTTTATCAGCTGTTTGGCACCCATTCCATCTATTAGTGAGCAAGTGATGTAATGCTGCATTTCTCCAAATTTGTTTCAACTGTGGCGGGGTGGAAGGATCACACGACAAGGAGAGCTCAAATAAATACCACGGAGGGTGGGTTTATTCACAGGTAAGGAGTGGGGAAGTACAGGTGTGCTCACTGAGGTGCTCTGGTGCTCTCCAAGTGGGATTCCGGTGCGTGGTGGATCGGTGCTGAGCTTGTGACAGGGCTGGATCGTTCACACGCTTGTCTCTGGAAATAAAGGAGAGGTAGCACATTAGTTCTCAGCATGTAGGAGTTTCGTCTCCATCTCCAGGGCAACGCTGATGAGTGCTCGGGACGCTCGTTACAAACCCCCTCCCCCGCCCTAAGCATTGTCCTGGTCCTGGTGGAAACATAAGGTAACAACAAGGGGGAGACTGGGGGTGGGCGGGGAGTGACCCCTGACAGACCTGCGAAGGCTGACCAGATCTGAGAGAGTCCGTCTGCGTTGGCGTTGGAGGCTCCGGCTCGATGGCGGACAACGAAGCAGAAGTCCTGGAGCGCGAGGAACCACCGCATCACCCTGGCGTTGGTGTCCTTGGCCCTAGCCATCCATTGCAGGGGCGCGTGGTCCGTAAGGAGCGTGAACTTACGTCCCAGTAGATAGTACTGCAGCTCCAGGACTGCCCATTTTATGGCCAGAGCCTCTTTTTCAACCGTCGCGTAGTTCTTCTCGGCTGGCGTCAGCTTCCTGCTGATAAACAAGACAGGATGTTCCTCACCTTCCTGGACTTGCGATAGGACGGCTCCCAACCCCGTCTCAGAGGCGTCCGTCTGTAGCAGGAAGGGGCACCTGAAATCAGGGGCACGCAGGACCGGTTCCTCCCTCAGCGCGCTCTTGATCCGCTGGAACGCCTCCTCCATGTCTGGGCTCCAGACTACTGGGCTCAGGCTGCCCCTTCCTGGTAAGGTCTGTCAGAGGGGCGGCTAAGGAGGAGAAGTTAGGGATGAAGCAGCGATAGTACCCCGCCAACCCTAGGAACGCTCGTACCTGAGTCTTCGTGCCAGGTCTCGGGGCGGCGCGGACGGCTTCCACCTTCTTCTCCTGTGGCTTGATGAGGTCACGTCCGACCTGGAAGCCCAGGTACTTTGCCTCAAAGAGCGCTAGGTGACACTTGCGAGGGTTGGCGGTGAGTCCAGCCCTTCGAAGTTCCATAAGCACCCTCCGCAGCCATTCTAGGTGATCTTCCCAACGCTCCGAATGGATGACTACCCGAAGCAAGCGGCAGAGGTCAGCCATTAGCCGGGACATAAACGGGGTTCCCTGATCCGTCAAGATCTCCGCCGGTATGCCAACCCGGCTGAAAAGCATGAAGAGCTCGTGGGTGATGTTCTTCACGGTGGCTTTTCTCAGGGGTATTGCTTCGGGGGGAACCGGGTGGCATAGTCCACGATGACGAGGATGTGTTTGTGTCCCCGGGCCGACTTTGGTAACGGCCCCACTAGATCCATCCCGATGCGCTCAAAGGGCACCTCTATGATGGGCAGCGGAATGAGCGGCGTGGGGGGAAGATGCTTGGTGGAGGTCTTTTGGCAGACCGGGCAGGCTTGGCAGAAGAGCTTTATTTCGGCCTCCAGGCCAGGCCAGTGGAATCGGTCCCGAATGTGCCGTGTGGTGTTCGCCGCGCCGAGATGTCCTGCCAACGGGTGAGTGTGAGCCAGCTGTAGGACCGTCTCCGTCTTTGCGCGGGGTACCACCAGAAGCCTTTTTTCTTCCCCCCTCCGCTGGGCGACACAATAGAGCAGGCCGTTCTCTACGACAAAATGTGGGAGAGGATGGGGTTTTGGCCGTATATCTTTTCCCTCTAACACACAGACTTGTGACCAGCAGCGTTTCAGCCGCTCATCCTCGCGCTGGGCTCGGCCAAATGAGCCCCCTCCCGAGACCTGTTGGTAGACATCAAAGAACACGTTAACATTATGGGAAGGGGACTCACCATCTCTCCCACTGTCGGAGGCCAAGAGAACGGGGCGGCGACGGGACCTCCTCGCGGGTTGCCGTCCACGGCGACCCCCTCTTGGGCTGGCAGGCTGTGTGGCTGCGGTCATCAGAGCCTCAAAGCCCGGTCAGTCTCGTCCTAGCAACACGGCCACTGGCAGATCCCTGACGATGCCCATTTCGACGGGCCAAGATCCTGACGCCGCTGAAATGGTCACGCGTCGAGTGGGTACCTGTCTCGTGTCCCCGTGCACGCAGGTGATCGGCAACCGGGTCTTGGTCTCGTGGTGCGGGGGTAAGACCCTTGCTTGGACGAGACTGACGGCACTGCCTGAGTCGAGCATCACTTTGAACGGTCGGCTGTTAATCTTTACCTCGGTCTCTGGGGCTCCCATGGGGGGTTCTTGGTGCAACACACAGCCCGCCAACCAAGTGTGAGCTTTCGGAGGAGAGGGGGCTGTGGGCATGGATTCGTCCCGATGTTCAGGGGCCGCCGTCCTGCCTATTGGCCACGAGATGCCCTCCGGCGTGCGTTGCTCGGGTACCACCCTCCGGGAAAACGGCGGCACTCACTCCCCAGCCTCGCGTCGATGGGCCGCCTCCGCCAGCTCGATTACCTCTACCAGTTCCAGCGTGGTGGTGGGATTCCTCATGCCAACAGCCTGGCGGTGAGTGCGGGGTAAGGCTCGGAGGAGGCGATCGACGATGATACGTTCCGTTACCAGGGCAGCCGTAGGTGCTCCGTCCATGAGCCAGTGGTGGGCCAGACGAGTGAGTTCGGCGGCTTGAGTTCGTGCGGGACGTCGAGGCTGGTACACCCAGTCGTGGAAAGACTGGGCCGTGCACACCGGCGAGAGACCTACTAGGGCCAGGATTTCCCGCTTCACATTATCATAGCCCACTGCCATCTCTGTTGGCAGGCTGAAGAATGCTCGTTGTGCTTCGCCGGTGAGGAGAGGAGCCAGTGCGCGAGCCCAGTCGTCTGGGTCCCACCCTTCCGTGGTGGCAGTGTTTTCGAACATCTGGAGGTAAGCCTCGACGGAGAGCTCAAATAAATACCCCGGAGGGTGAGCTTATTCACAGGTAAGGAGCAGAGGTGTCAAGTAACGAAGTACAAATACTTCGTTACCGTACTTAAGTAGAAATTTTGGGTATCTATACTTTACTGGAGTAATTATTTTTCAGCCGACTTTTTACTTCTACTCCTTACATTCTCATGCAATTATCTGTACTTTCTACTCCTTACTTTTTAAAAATAGCCTCGTTACTCCCATTTCATTTCGGCTTGTTTTCATTCTGGCTTGTCTTCGTTCAAAAAAAAAACAAACCTATCCAGAAAAATCACGCCATCCGGATAGAGTGAATTTGATTGTGGTTGGATGAGAAGAATAAACACCATTCCGACACCCTATTGGTTTGTACGCAATCCATCGCACCTGCACATGACACAAATCACGTCACACTCCAGCAAGGACATAGCCAGTGTTGGGGTCGTCACTCAAAATAGATTATTTCTTAAAAGTTATTATTTCTCGACTACTGGCTCATTTATCAAACGGGTGCTTTCTCTTCGTCCTCCGCAAATTAAGCTACAGTAGTTCGGTAGAGAGACATTTGAATAAATTAGCGTTTGCGATTGACAACGCGATTGACAATGTTGTGATAAGTAGGCTATACTACCTTTGTTACTCGTTTCCCCCAACACTGACATAGCAGACCTATGTAGCCAAGTACGAAGATGTCCGGGGCAGAGACTCAAGAAGAGAACTCGAGCGAAATGTCCCAACCAAGCACCAGCGAGGAGGTTTGTAGCCAGGATCATCTTCTGCTCCATGAAATACGTTAATGCTCAGTAGTACACATATATGTTTTTTTTAATGTATTTGCATTGTACTAAAATGTGTTCATTATCAATGGGCATATATGTGGCTGAAACAGGTAGCCTAGTGCATCCCAAATTTTTCAACATTAACATTTTAATATAACATTATAGTCATTATGGCCTTTAGAATTTTTTTTTTTTTTTTTGAGGAGGTGGGGTAGTGGCGCGGCCTAAGCTCTTGTCCTTAATGGCATTTTTTCCTTACATTACTTTTACTTTTATACTTTAAGTAGTTTTGAAACCAGTACTTTTACACTTTTACTTGAGTAAAAAGCTTGAGTTGATACTTCAACTTCTACAGAAGTCTTTTTAAACCCTAGTATCTATACTTCTACCTGAGTAATGAATGTGAATACTTTTGACACCAGTGGTAAGGAGTGGGGAAGTGCAGGTATGCTCGCTGAGGTGCTCTGGTGCTCTCCAAGTGGGATTCTGGTGCGTGGTGGATCGGTGCTGAGCTTGTGACAGGGCTGGATCGTTCACACGCTTGTCTCTGGAAATAAAGGAGAGGTAGCACATTAGTTCTCAGCATGTAGGAGATTCGTCTCCGTCTCCAGGGCAATGCCGATGATTGCTCGGGACGCTCGTCCCACAACGAAGAAACTTATCTACATCATGGATGGTGTGAGGATGAGTACATTTTCAGCAAATTTTCATTTTTGGGTGAACTGTTCAATAACTGAGCAGTAATAGCATTTGAACAACATATAAGCTCTAAATTGGCCTGGAGTTATAAACAGAGGCTCATAGACTCATCCAAATGTCTTGGCCCTCTTGCACGTAGGCATCTTGCTCACAGGAGGGGCTGAACAGCGCTAGCTGTGACCCAGCACAACATCTTCCCTGTGTTCTCAGCCTGAGCAGGAAAGACATTGGCAGGCAAAACGCAGACCCTCGCTTTGGCTCCGAATCCCCCCAGTGTCTCTCCTTCCCTCTTCCTCTCATCTTCTGTCAGTTTCTCCCGCCCAGCTGCAGAGCCAGAGATGGAGCTAGACCGATTTGTGGTAGCACTGCTTTACTTTAAACTTCTAGTAATGACATTTGACAAAATTTTTACAAGTTAAAATGTTTATTATAAAACAAATCATTCTAGTTGTTTTTAGAAGAGCTGTATAATTCTACTTCTAGTAATTCTAGTTCTTTTTAGAAGAACTGTATAATTCTACTTACATGACCCTATGGAATACTTGACTTTGATTGGTCAAGCTTTCCTGTAGCTCAAATGGTAGAGCATTTGCTAGCAACGCCAAGATGATGGGTTCGATTCCCAGGGAAAGCAAGAGCTGATAAAATGTAAAAACTGTAACTTGAATGCACTGTAAGTCGCTTTGGATAAAAGCGTCTGCTAAATGCAATCGCAGCATTCTTTGATCAGATTAATTAATTATTAATTAATGTGATGTATTGTCAAGTATGGTGACCCATGCTCAAAATTGGTCCTCTGCATTTAACCCATCCAAATGCACACACACACAGCAGTGAATAGTGAACATACACACCTGGAGCAGTGGACATCCATTGCTCCAGCGCCCGGGGAGCAATTGGGGGTTCGGTGCCTTGCTCAAGGGCACCTCAGTCATGGTATTGAAGGTGGAGAGAGTGCTGTTCATTCATAATCCCCACCTTCAATTCCTGCCGGTGCGAGAATCGAACCAGTGACCTTCAGATTACAAACCCAACTCTCTAACCGCCAGGCCACAACTTTTTGCTTTTTGCATAGTGAAATAACACTTTACGATAAGGGTGGGGGGGAATCGATTATCGTCATCTAGCGATTCACAAATGTCAAAAATAGATCTTCTAGTTAATATAATAATAATAATAATAATAACTTGATGTTGTCGGAACAAAACAGCTACAACAATGGAGGAGGAAAAACAAATACATCCTGCCCCATTTTCAGCGAGGGCAACTGTTTGGAAAAATATTATATTACTTATTGATCTTTTGTTATTATGGGAAAGATGTGCCCGGATAGTGAATTCGTATTCGGAAAGGCATGGAAAACTAACGTGTTATACAGAGCCACTAAAGGTACATGGTTAGCAGCTTGCTTGCGGTTGCCTGTTACATTACAGTACATAAAATTTCACATCACGTAAACAGAGTAAAGAGAGATGACTGATAGGACGATGGCGAATGATTTGCAGCTCCTGAGCACAGACAAACATCTAATCTTGTAAAATGTGTAGTAAGTACTGTCGCTCCGTAGTATACATAGAGTACGTGTGATCACAAATCTCGAAAGTAAAAGTAAAAAGCGAGCGTGCATTCAAAAGCGGTTTCAATGCCTTATATATTAATAACGGCTCCCTCATGCCCGCAATTTATATAGGCCTACAGTATAATTACCCAGAGGTATAATTGCGAGAGAAAGCATTGAAATATATTGTTTTTCTCTCATCTCGTATTTATTCCCTTTAGGGGTTCCGTTGTACACATGCTTTCCGAACACGGTATTCGTATTCGGGCATATCCCTAATGGGAAGGTTAAAATATTTTTGATTTATTAGGAAGTTAATAGTTAATAGGGAACAATGATTTCTTGAGTCAGGACTACCCATGGTATAGACTGGTGTGTTTTTTTATCAAAATACTGGTGCGTTTGATGTCCAGTGTGCACAAAAATATTGGATGAAAAATTGTGAATCGTGATTAAAAATCGTGAATCGATTTGTGACCCCAAGAATTGATATGAATCAAACTGTGAGGTACCGAAAGATTCCCACCCCTACTTTACATTAAAGGGGTCATCGGATGCCCATTTTCCACAAGTTGATATGATTCTTTAGGGTCTTAATGAAAAGTCCATAACATACTTTGGTTAAAATTTCTCAATGTAGTGTAAAAAACACTTTTTTTTATCTTGTCAAAATCAGCTCTGTATTCAGCAAGCTGTTTTTTAGTCCATGTCGCTTTAAATGCTAATGAGCTCTGCTGACCCCACCCCTCTCTTCCATGGGGTGATGAGCAGACTGTAAACATCAGCCGCGAAACTGGCTAACTAGCACATTATTAGGAAAGGCGATTTGCAAAGATTCATAAAAAACACACTCACTTCTTCTTAGATGAAGCTGGATCACGAATGATTTGCGCGAACATAGATGCATTTAGGCAGATCGGGATCGGCACATTCCCTTCAATGCGAAAGTAACGTTAATTAGGGCTTTGACGGTCACCGTGACAACCGCGTCACCGGCGGTGGTCGGTTGCCACCGCCGTTAGTGCACGTGACGTCACACACTTTATAACAAGCATAATACAAAGTATTGTATACAAGTATAATATAGTAACAGTTGCAAATTGTTTTATTTAGACTGTAAATCTATGCTAATTCAGAAATTACCTCAAACGCCATACACGATGTTTCCTTTAGATTGGCAGGTTTGAGCGCAGGAAAATACAGTTTATTCTACATTCAGCAAATGTATTTCGTGATGAGCGATGGACCTTGTTGGGAAACCAAATACTACATCGCCGATCTGGAATCATTTCCATTCATGTCACCCATCCACGTTTGTACAAGTGTCTTCAAGTTCACGTGATCAGTCAGGTTTGTGTTGGTGAGGCTTTCTCCAAACTGGCCAAATACGAACGAGACAGCGATAAATGGAAGATGCCAACAAGAAATGTGGCAACATACGGCGCGATTCCTATTCCACAGAGAGTGTGTGCAGACGAGGAGTTAACGCGCCCGCTTGCTTGGTGGCGGAACAGTGAACCAGACGCTGCATCGCAGCACAACAGGTTGAGTCTGTCTGTAGGACATTTGAACTTTGTGTCAGTAAGTCATAAATAGGATGAGGCAGTTTACTGTGAAGGATTTGTCGTGTTGTATCGCGCCACATCTAGTGTAGACAGCATCACTGATTATAATGAGTTCCCGCTGCGCCGCTCACTTATTTTACTTATGTGTAAAACTCGCTTAAGGCTACTTTCCTATTTAACTGTATTATTTCTTTGATATTTATTTGAGTGTTTTGCAGGCTGAGTGTTCACTGACGGAAGTGCTAAAATAAACACGCACATTTGTTAATAGACGATTGAGCCTCATTTATTTATTTTTGCGTTTCAGAATTATATATATAAATATACTCAACACCGCGCCACCGGCGGTAGTTGGTCCATTACCACCGCGGTGGTAAAAATCTGCCACCATCACAGCCCTAACGTTAATCCTCTGCGTCTTCAGCGGCTCAGATGTCTGGAGTAAATGACGACTGCTATATTAATTATTACATCCAACAACAAAACACCTCAATCACTTAATCAAAGACATTCTTGTCTTCCCCTGCACCGCAGTCGACACAATGGTGGACGGATGACAGCTCACTCAGTTCTCTCAGCTCACTCAGGGCGGGTCTAAGGTAAGACGGTCTTGTCAATTAACTATCGTGGGAGGGGTCTGTACAGAACTACGTCATTCTGACAAAAATCTCAGAACAGCCTGATTTGAGAAAGGGGATTTTAAAATAGGGATTAAAAAAAAAACACTGGGTGGATTTTTATCATTATAGGATGGATGTGTACACACACATCCAACACACATTTATGTTCAAACAACTTGTAAAGTGAATTTTGCATCCGATGACCCCTTTAAGGTTCCATTTATTAACATTAGTTAATTACATTAGGTAACATGAACAATACTTCTACATCATTTATTAATATTAACGTTCATTTTTAAAATGTATACATTTTCAAAACAAAAGTTCTATAAAAATAGTTAACGCACTGCAAGCTAACACAAATAAACAATGAATGATTGTATTTTTATGAACTAATATTAACAAAGATTCTGAACAAATGAATATTGTATGCAATGCATGCTAATCCATTAACATTACCAATAACTCAAATCAATATTTATGTTTATTTGGTTTATAATTGAGTCAGCTGGTTGTTTTTGCAAAAAAATAGGCTATCAAGTTGATTCCAAATTATGCAAAATATTCTATAAATGTTCGTGATAATAATTAACGGGTCATTAATACATATTCCGTCACTTAGGAATGTCATGAAACCATGATTTCGGGGGTTTTAATGACGTAATGATTTTTTTTTGTGCAATTTTCTGTATAAGCCATACTGTATACAATCAAACAATCAAACATATTGGTTGACGGATTGTTTACATTTGAGAAAATCAGCTATATGCATGAAGTAAATATACTGCAAATTAGCATAATGTGTAAAAATATATTTTCCATGGCTAAAAGGTTTGAGCATTTCAGCAGAAATCTGAAATCGGATATGCAAAATGTGTTGATGCAGTTTTAGCTGAATGATACTAGCAGAAAAGGAATTTTCTATAGTGAGAAATTTAGATTTTCTTTATGGATTAAGTTGAATCAATGTCAGCAAAGCAAATAGTGACTCAACTTTGGAGGTTGGAGGTCTAACTGAATCAGATATTGCCATGAGAAATGCACTGAGAAGAGATGAAGCTGCAAGGCGATATGCAGACATCATTTTATCTGCACCTGAAGCACTTAATCAGAAAATCCATCAGACGATGGCGACGGAGGTGGCCTCTTGTTCATAAATAATAACACACTGATCTGAAATTGAATGTCCTGCTTTTTTATCTGCTAAAATGAGGAAGGAAGGATATTTGATAAACAAGGAACTGATCTAGATATTGAAAATACAGCAGAAAAAGCTGATTAGGGTATCTGGTTCTAACGTTTGCTATATTCAGTCAGATTAGATTGCATGGTGTATTTTAGTAGTGGGTTTAATTGAATTATTTGACATTATTTGCAGTGCTATGTTTTAAGGAAAAAATATGCTGTCATAAAGGTAAAAAGAAATACCCCTTGGAAAGGAAATAATTATTTCTGGCACCTTATTAAACTTAATTAAAGTTTTTATTATGTATAAAATATGAATTTTAAGCATTAAAATTTTATATATATTACACAATTTACGTTTATATGTTTTATATCCAAACAAGTATTCATGTTTTGTTTTTAAAATTATATAAAAAATATATATATATATATGCATAGGAATGTGGCCAGAGATGAGACATAGGAGGTATGCTGGATGTAAAGGGATGTGCATATTCCAAACCCTCCCTTCTGATTGGCTGCTCTCTTTACAGGCAGTGCTGGACACACCCCCATGCTGCGCCTGGTGGTGTTGCATGTGCCCAAGTGCAGGCAGGCAGTTTTGAAAGCAGTTCCTGATAGAGACTACTGCTCTGATTCTACACTGGCAGAGAACGAGAGAGGGAGTGAGCGAGGGAGAGGGGAGAGCAAGCGAGAGAGAGAGAGAGCTTTCTCCCCGTGCGCCGGGTCCACATTTGCACGATGGCATCAGATCCAGGGCTGCTGCCCCTCTTAGTGTGGACTATATCAATGCAGGTCCTGGGCTCCAGAGGAACGTCTAATAATGAAGGTAAGTGTGGACGTGTGTGTGTGAGTGTGCATCATATGGATGGGAATTTATGTTGTCTTGTTTTCAGATGACAGGGTGATATATAGGGAGACCGGGGCTAGTTGTCACAGGGGGAAGTTGACACAAGCTAACTATATGAGTTTGAGTGTAAAGTTAATCAGATGTGTTTTATCTAGCAGAAGGTCTTGAATTATAGCAGTTTATATTCTGTCCTCCAAACTAAAATTCCTTTATCATCATATTTTTGTTACAGCTGTTAGATAAATGTGGTAAAACAAGAGTGACGTACATTAAGATAAAAGCCAGCTATATAAAGAACATAGATTTGAATTATGCTTTTTAGAACAAGGCTATGTTTAAGTATCTAATTGGGGCAGGTTGTCCCAAATATGTTGCAATAGTTTAATATTTTTGTATACTACATTTTCTAGTTTTGCATAATTTGGATTAAATTCCACTGGAAAGCCTTTAATAGGCTGTTTAAAGGTAGATTTCCATTGTGACTATATAGTGTGACAACATGCCCCGGTACCACTAAAGGTACATCTGTGTTCCACAAACTGCCCAATAATGGTTTAAATAGCTTTTTATGTTTACAAAATATTGACTTTCAAAAATAAACCTTCTTTGAGAAATATTAAAAGTGTGACAACTAGCCCTGGTCTCTTCTTAGTGATACTTGGTGATTAAGTATTTGTATGCATCAGTGCAAAAAATCTTTATTTGAGAGAGACGTGCATGTGTGCGTGTAAACAACAGCAACAACAAAACGATTCTGCTCATGGAAAGTCCTTGTAAATCATATAATCATATAGACGTGAGTGTGTGTGGGCTGATCTGTTGCTGTGAAAGAGGGAACACACCGCCTGTTCCGATCTGTCATTGTGATTGAACTGGTGCCGTCTCTTTTTCAGAGTTCTGCTGGGCTCATCGGTGCGATAACATACACAAAGAGAGCCTTTCTGATTCTTGTTAGGGTTGCTGATAAGAAGTCTACCATCATATCACACACTACATGTGATTCTTAATAGCAGCGATCCTATATTTTTGGGCATTAAATTGCCAAAAAGAGCACTGTCAGGGAATATATTAGATTGTGTATTAATGATGTACAGCGCATCATATCTAACATCAGATCATCATTTGAGTTGTTCTTTTACACACACACACACACACACGCTGTGCGTTGTTGTCTTGTTAAGTTGGCAGTATCCTGTGTGCTCTGTCCGGCTGTGTGAATGTTCCCTCATTATAACTGATTTTTCAAAATTAATAATCCTGCATTTGTGTTATTTGTCTAGAGCAGAGGTTATCAACCTTTTCTCCACCAGATTATTTCTTCCTTTATTTCAGTAATTCATTATATTAACAAGCATTACAGTGTGTTAATCAAGTATTGCTGTAATTTTCTGGTTTCATACAGTTACATTTAATATGATTTAACAATGGCTTTACAGTCTGGTGATGTCAGCATGCTAATCTCATCCATAATTGTAGGTGTTTGCTCATAAAATGTGCATTTATCTTTTAGTATATTTGGATAGACACTAAAACATTAATTATCAACATATTTACCTATTTAATTCATCTCATTTACTATAAAATATAAAATATTACAAATAATATATTTTGAATATAATGATATATTATAATGATATATATATATATATATATATATATATAATTACAAATATTACAAATATACTATAAATTCATCCTATAAATTCTATTAGATTCTATGTCCTATTCTACTCTATTACTTTTCTGTGAACCTGTCTCTGAATCAGATTCATGGACATCTTTGGCAAAACAAATTCATCTTTTACTTAAAATAGATTATTTCTATATTTCTAATTTCTATTGATTTCTATAAATAAGTTTAATAATACATAAATTGTTTTAATTTGTCAATAATTATTTATTTAATTTCTTTACATATTTACATTTACATATTTAGTTTATTATGAAATACATTATATATTAAAATATACCTCAAGTATATTATAAATTAATCTTATGAATCTGTCTATTCTATTCTATTCTATTCTATAAATTTTATGTTTACTAAAGTCTCAGATTCAGATTCATAAACAGTTGTACATCTCTAAATTAGTTAAATTAATACATAAAGTGTTTTAGTTGCTGTTAATAATTCTTTATTTAATATTTAATTAATTTAATTTACTATGAAATATATTATAAATTAAAATATATTACAAATATATTATGAATTCATCCTATGAATTCCATCTATTCTATTCTATTCTATTCTATTATTTGTAGAATATAATCAGAGACCTTAAAGTCTCTGATTCAGATTCAGGGCAGTCGTGGCCTAATGGATAGCGAGTTGGACCTGTAACCGGTAGGTTGTAGGTTCGAATCTCAGGTCCAGCAGGGATTGTTGGTGGGGGGAGTATCCTCCTTCAATACCACGACTGAGGTGTCCTTGAGCAAGACACCGAACCCCCAACTGCTTCCCGGGTGCTGTAACATGGCTACCCACTGCTCCGGGTGTGTGTTCACTTAGGATGGGTTAAATGCAGAGAATACATTTCACTACTGGTTATATACTCTCTATATAATTGTGTATGTGACAAATACAAAATAATCTTAATCTCATAAACAGTTGTACATCTCCAGATTTTGTTGCGATCAGTAAATAGATCTTGTTGAAGATTTTTTTTTTCTTTTTCCAAATAAATAACTGTGTTTTAAATATCAGTCCACAGACTCGCAACATTACTGTCTAGCAGTATTGAAAACCCAGGCTGTGGAATATTGCAGTCGTCAATGGTTGATTTCTGTTTTTATTGTCATAGCATATTTGTTTACTATAAGGACAGGGAACAGTTTTGACCTCGTGACCTTATCCAGCCTCTGGATACGTGACTGTTTTCCCCTGTTTCCAGCCATAGCATGTTTTTGATCTCAGGGAGAGGGTTTGCGTGTGGCGGAGGCTGCAGCTTGACACGGATGTTCCGCTCAGACACACTAAGTGAACACACGGTTTGCGTGATATTTCTGCCTCTCCAGTCACTGTCACAAACGGTTCAATACAGCGTAAAGACTGCTGAGGTGAGAGAGAGCTAGAGAGGCAGTCTGAAAAACACTCCAGACGAGAGAATGAAGGAGACCGGGGCTAGTTGTCACGCAGAAAAGTTCTCACAGTGGCTTTAGCTCACAAGTTTTGAGACAAAAATCCAAGCATAAATGATATTTAATATCAGGACTTTAAGGTTTGTGTCTTTACAGGAAATGGCTTTCAGAAACAAACCCTCCTTGAGAAATCTGAAGTAAGACGTGTGACACCTAGCCCCGGTCTTCCCTATGAAGTATAAAAACAAATAAACCTTTCAATTTCACCTCTAATTTAACACCCGATGCTTTCAAAGACTTCTCTGACAAAATTTGGTCTGAACGAGTTGCAGTGACAAAAGAAAACAAGGCACCTATTTTGAGGTCTCAATTGATGAGACGAATGTTTGAAATTCAGAATAACTGTGTTCTTTAATGCTATGCTGTTCGGTGCATTACTGCTGATGCATTTGGTGTTTTTCTGAATTGTTCCATTAACCTGCACAACAGTCCTTTGAAAATCCCTGTTGAAAAGCATTTTTACCTGCCCTATAAAGTACTGTAGCTTTTGTGCGAGTGCAAAATTAAGCAAAATTTAAAATTTATGCAGTGCATAAAGCATCCAAGTGATTTTTCTCTGTCTTGTGCATATTCTTGTGTTAAAGATGAATTGTTTTGCCAGAGATGCTAAAACTCAATGCATGTTTTGCCATTATTTAAAAGGATATTAGAAAATGTTGACATCAAATGCACTAACAAAGAGAGGGAGAGGAGTGATTTTGAAGAAGGAGCACAATAATAAGAAGAAAAAATTTACTTTTTATTTAATTTTTTATCATCAGGCATCCAATCAAACATACTTCTAACTATAGATTTGGATAATTTTATAGTTTCAGTTTGAATTGACCCAGTTCAGAGTCTTCCTTTCTTTTTATTTTATGCTGAAAGAAATTAACAGAGTAAGATATACTCAATTAATTTCTGTTGACTGGAGGACAAGTGCAAGGAAAAACGTTATTAAGAGACAAAAAAGTTTTGTTAAATGCCTTCTGCCTAGAGTTTAGTTCTCCGCGGTGTAATTTTCTAGATTGGCTCTTAATCCAGAACATCATTGGAATACTTATCAGTGGATCTGTGCAATCTATATTAGAAACCAAATCAATTTTAGTCAGACAGTTTCTCAAAGACCCTTTGCATGATGATAAATGAATGAAATCTTGTTTGAAGATTTACTTTTTTCCCTACATGATTGGCACCTTTCTGATTAGAAAAGATTTAGCATGAATGTTGTTTTGTCAAATATTAATGCTCTGCTCTGCTCTGATGATTTTACAGCACACTCGAGTGTTGAACATCAACCTTTTGGGGTTTGTAGGGGTTTGCAGATGTAGGGAAACCCTCAAGATCCATATAGGAATCTTCTCTTCAATCTGTTAAAGAGCTTTCAAAGTTCATCCTAAACAAGTTGTACTGTCTCTTTCTCTTATAAAAGTATATTATTACTTCATTCATTCTGTTACATGATGTAGTCATCTTAATGCTCTATTACGAGTTTGACAGTACAAGTTCATACACTGTAAAAAGATTATTGGAATCTTAATAAAAGAATATTTCAATATTACATTTAATTGTTTACTTTTTTTCAGTGTAAATGAGCTACTCTTTTCTAAGTCCTACTCTAGAAATTAAGTGAATTTAATTTGGATGGAACTGTCCAATCATGTATTTATGAGCATAATATGAACAACATAACAGATTCATTTGCATTTTTCATTTAGCAAAAACTCTTTTATCCAAAGCAACTTACAAATTGGGAATATAACAAGTGATTCATCATAAAGAGACAAATAAACATAAGTGCTCACAAGTTTCAGATATCATTTAGAATAGTACTATTATGATATTTTAGCAGCATTGAGATACTATTATCATTTGTATTAATATATTGAATCTGTTCATATTTATATATAAACGTAAATATATATATACATTTTATTTATTTAATTTAATTTCAAGTAATGCAAATGTTTTTAATGGATTTAGTTTTAGTTTCCCTGGATAGATTATAGTAAATATCACATTTCATGAGTTAAAGTCAAGATTATTTATTTTTAAATACTTAAAAAAAAAAGTCAAAAGTGTTTAATTCATTAAATTAAATTCATTCTTAAATTAAATTAGTGCAACAAACAAAACTGCTGATTTTCCAGCATTCAATAGAACATTCTACTTTATATTTTGTACTTGTGCAGTATGCGATCTAAATTCTACACGCTTGCATTTCTGCATGTAAGTTACATCAAAGCTTCGATGCCTTTAAAAGAGGGAAGAAAAGTGTGACAGTGGAAAAAAAAGATCCCAAAGCAAATCCTTATCTTCCCACAAAGGAAACAATAATTCCCGAACAAGACTGTCAAATCCCTTTCGTCTCTTTATATCCATGCGGGAGGCCGAGGAAAGAGACGGCAGTCCTGCTCTGTAATTGGGGTCTCAGCATCACAGGGTTCATGCATGATTTCAGGTGGGTTACGCACAATTTCCTCGACGTGTCCTGCTGTTTTTAGGCCTCGCACTGCCTTGCTGTTTAGTGTTTTTTACGGAGCGTCTTGTGTTGATAAAATGACAGGAATGCAGTGTGTGAGATGCATTATGATTTCTTACATGTCCGTCCTCGGTGTTGAGAAAAAGCAGAGCCGAAAACCTGCATGTGGTTCTCGCCATCTAGGGAATCTGATATTGATTGCGGTCCGTTTGTGACTTTGATAAGTGGGAATTCTGCAGTGGGTGAGAGACACTAGGCTTTTCAAGGGAAGCTGTAGTGCCTTAGCATCTGACTGATAACACAAAAGGCTGTGGGTTCAGTTCCCAGAGGAGAACAAGAGGGACACTGAGATTTGAGATATTGAGATATTGCGCTGCATATAATCATCTTACTCACCCTTGGATTTGGTTGCTGTTGCTCCAAAGTTTGGGGATAGTAATTTTAATGAAGTAAATTAATGCTTACTGCTTAAAAAAAAAAAAAACTAAGTAGCACAACTGTTGCTACTAATATTAATAATAATAATAATTACAAATGTTTATTGAGCAGCAAATCTGCATATTGGAATGATTTCTTAAGGATCATGTGACACTGAAGACTGGAGTAATGATGCTGAAAATTCAGCTTTGATCACAGAAATAAATTACCTTTTACAATATATTATAACAGAAAACAGTTATTTTAAGTTTTAATATTATTTCAAAAATATGACCGTTTTTACTGTATTTTTGATCATTTACAGTAAATGCAGGCTTGGTGAGCATATATTTAATGTTTTTATTAAAAAAGAAAAAAAATCTAACCAATAGCATGGTTTTGAACAGAAGTGTATAGATCATTGAAAAGAATATATCTTAACATAAGATATAAAAAAGAGAAATATTATTGAATTTAATAAAAGAAAATAAATGTAATGGGGAAAAATTTGGACACATCTATCATTTGTTATTAATATTTTTAATACAATAAGTAAAGTCATAAAAACTATGAAAAAACATGGGAGTTATTCGGTGACTAAAACATGTCAAAATTATAAAGATTCTCTTATGATCCTATTTTTTCTAGATTGCCTTTTATTCTGTCCATTTTCTCAACTTCCTTCATGCTATGGGATTCTGGGATGCTTTTTTAGGTAACACCTTATTTTAAGGTGTCCTTGTTACACGTTACATGTACTTACTATTATAATAACAATAAATTATGCATAATTACATGTAAGTAACCCTAACCATATAGTAAGTAGTTATTTAGTATTACTCAGTACTCAAATGTATAATTACACTGTAACACGGACACCTTAAAATAAAGTGTAACCCTTTTTAACACTATTCAAGTAGGATCATCTAAATAGGCAATTTATGCTTGTCCACAACATTTGTAAGCATTTAAGCATTAAAGCATAGTTTAAGTTAATGACAAACTGAAGTTTACTCAAACGTCTGACTGGTAATGTATGTTAGTTCTCTTTGCATGACTTGTACGTATGTTATTTGGTTAAAGCTGAGCAATTAAAGTATATATTTACTTAAAGTTCACCAGCCATTCCAGGATCTTGCTTTGCTGAAATATGTGTCTAAGGCACAATGTTATTTGTGCACCATCAATCGAAGATCCTTTATCAGACAACACTGTTGACTGTCTGGGTTTGCAGCTGTGTGTTTGCAATACTGAACTTGTGCTACAAGGATTTCAAAATCAATATAGGCAGTTCAGCGCTCGTGTTTAGTGCAGCCAGGGCTTCGGATCGCTAAACAATGAGAAGACTCCAGTTTGGAGACTCGATTCACAGAAATAGCATACGTTATTTGATGTTGCTGAATGTATTTTGCATTTGTTCCCAACCCTATAATGAAATGATGTGTCAGTCCGTGCAATTTGCTCTCTGCCAGCTGTAGTACAAGCCTGAAAGAGACGAACAGACCTGATGCCTGACAGGGAGAAAGAAAGAGCCACTTGCTGCTGTTTTTTAGGAGGAAGGGAAGGCGATAGAGAGAGTGAGAGCGCGGAAACGAAAGGAGATAGATGGCGTTTCGGTGTGGTGGAAAATGGAGTGGCCCACAGCAGACATAAATGAATGGCCGTGTTGAACTTTATGGCAGTGCTTGTGCCGTGACAATCTATTGCTCCAGCCAGAGGGCCCGGTTCTGTCACGCTGACCACATGCACCTCAGCCTCTCTGCGTGATGGAGAGCCCAAACTCCACTGTGTGCTTGTGCTGCGGGAGCCCTCAAATAGTGATTCTTCACCCCGCAGAGACGCTTCCTCAAACTAGAGATCAGCCTTCGATGAAGGAACTAATCTGCTTTGAAATAATTGGATTAGGTTTAGTCCCAAACATTTATTAAACCGACAGTCACCATTAATTGTGCCAGACCAGGATTAGGCTTTATCTGAACAGACACCTTTTAAAGTTTTGTTTTTGCCAGAATTGTGCAGAATCTCATTGTTACACATTTTTATATTGATTTTTACAAATTATTGGAAACTTTAAGAATGCATTTTTTTATGCAAAGTGATTTACAATAAGAACATAAATGCAATGTATATGTTTTATTGTATTTATTTTATTAAATGTATTGTATGAAATTCATTCTCATATTTAATTAATAAAAGATGTCATATCAAAGAGATGCATTGCTCATAATTAAGAGACAAGTTTGAAAAGGCTGAAATTCTTAAAAAAAGAGAGAGAAACAGATAGGATTCCTTTTCATGGGGTTTATTTTATATTTTATATTATTTTATAAATGTATAGTACATAAAATATAACAATAACATGCACAAACACACACACATTTAGATATATAGATATAATTTTAATTTAATATTTAAATATTTTAAAATGTTACAATTTTAATATTTATCAATACAACAAAATATATACAATTTATTTGGGTATATAATATTGGTATTTATTAATACAACACTTTTATTTTTTGTTAACAACTGTTTATTGAATTTTCTTCTGGGAACAGTAGTATAAAACAAAAAGCAGCTGTATACATTTAGAACAGTATTGTTAAATAAGTATCTACATAAAATATTATTATTGTACAACCCCAAATCAGAAAAAGTTGGGACAGTATGGAAAACGCAAATAAAAAAAGAAAGTAGTGATTTCTAAATTTACTTTGACTTGTATTTCATTGCAGACAGTATGAACACAAAATATTTCATGTTTTGTCTGGTCAACTTCATGTCATTTGTAAATATACATCCTTTCCTGTCATTCAGACCTGCAACACATTCCAAAAAAAGTTGGGACAGGAGCAATTTAGGGCTAGTAATGAGGTAAATTGGTTAAATAATGATGTGATTTGAAGCAGTTGATGTCAACAGGTGATTGTAATTATGATTTGGTACAAAAGCAGCATCCAAGAAAGGTCTAGTCCTTTAGGAGCAAAGATGGGCCGAGGATCGCCAGTTTGCCAACAAATACGTGAGAAAATTATTGAAATGTTTAAAAACAATGTTCCTCAAAGAAAGATAGGAAGAGATTTGGATATTTCACCTTCAACAGTGCATAACATAATTAAAAGATTCAAGGAATCTGGAGGAATTTCAGTGCGTAAAGGACAAGGGCGCAAGCCTAAGCTGAACAACCGTGATCTCCGATCCCTCAGGCGGCACTGCATCAAGAATCGTCATTCATCTATAAGCGATATCACCACATGGGCTCAGGACTACTTTGGCAAACCTTTGTCAAGTACCACAATACGTAGTTACATCCACAAATGCCAGTTAAAACTGTACTGTGCCAAAAGGAAGCCCTATGTTAACAGTGTCCAGAAGCGCCGTCGACTTCTCTGGGCTCGGAGGCATCTGGGATGGACCATCACACAGTGGAAACGTGTACTGTGGTCAGATGAATCAGTATTTCAGGTATTTTTTGGGAGGAATGGACGCCGTGTGCTCCGGACCAAAGAAGAAAAGGATCATCCAGACTGTTACCAGCAACAAGTCCAAAAGCCAGGGTCTGTCATGGTATGGGGTTGTGTCAGTGCCCTTGGCAAAGGTAACTTGCACTTCTGTGATGGCACCATTAATGCTGAAAAGTACATAGAGATTTTGGAGCACAATATGCTGCCTTCAAGAAGACATCTTTTCCAGGGACGTCCATGCATATTTCAACAAGATAATGCAAAACCACATTCTGCACACATTACAAAGTCCTGGCTGCGGAGGAAGAGGGTACGGGTACTTGACTGGCCTGCCTGCAGTCCCGACCTGTCTCCAATAGAGAATGTGTGGTGCATTTTGAAGCGCAAAATGCGACAACGAAGACCCCGTACTGTTGCCCACCTTAAGACTTGTTTGCAGGAAGAATGGGACAAAATTACACCTGAAACACTTCATCATTTGGTGTCTTCAGTCCCTAAACGTCTTTTAAGTGTTGTGAAAAAGAATGGCAACATTACAAAGTGGTAAATGCTTTACTGTCCCAACTTTTTTTTGGAATGTGTTGCAGGTCTGAATGACAGGAATGGATGTATATTTACAAATGACATGAAGTTGACCAGACAAAACATGAAATATTTTGTGTTCATATTGTCTGCAATGAAATACAAGTCAAAGTAAATTTAGAAATCACTACTTTCTTTTTTATTTGCGTTTTCCATACTGTCCCAACTTTTTCTGATTTGGGTTGTAATATATAGGAGCTCATGATAGTGTTAAGGTTGGTACTTTTCTTAATAATGTCACACACACACACACACACACACACACACATACACACACACACACACACTGTCAGTCCTCTGTAGTGTGTGTCATGTGTTCCCGCCTCTTGTGTCCATATTTGGTTTGTTTCCTGTCCTTGTTTCATGCCATTATGCCTTAAGTATGTTCCTGCTGTGTTTGTCTCGTTATGTGTTAATTACCCTGTGTATATTAGTCCTGTCTTTTGAGTTTGATTTCGTCTGGTCTACTCGTTATTCCCTGGTGTTTCTGTCCATGTCAGTCCTGCCTTGTCGGTATTAAATATTATTATTTGAGTTTATATCCTCGTCTGTGTGTTCCTGTTCCTCCCTCGTGTGTGCACCGTGACACACACACACACACATTATAAATATTATTTTGAAATCATTTTCTGATGTTTTCTTGAGGTCGTATTATTTTTCCATGTTGGAAAAAAATATATATGTATGTTTGTGTGTGTGTGTGTTTGTGTGTATACTGTTTATATATATATATATATATATATATATATATATATATGGAAAACACATCATAAACATCTTAAAATAAAACATTTTATGTTAAAAATTAGAATATTCTGTTACTTTTTACATCATGACATTTACAATTTGACATTGACAAAGTGTTTCATAACCGTATGAGATCAACATGAATACAAATATTTAACTTCTAAAAACTAATTTCTAAGTACATTTTTCTTTTCTTTTCTTTTCATCATCTTTGATGTCATTGACGTGTTTATAAAGATTTGCAGATGCATGAAAGGAGATTTGTGTTTAAATACGGATTTATTGTGGCATCAAGTCCTATTTAGTCCTTTTGGGGGGGGGGGGGGCTCTTCAGGTGCTCTCTGCTGTCTGAGATTGAATTGGGGAATATTTTGAGTCTGGAAGATTCTTCTGTGTTCCACCTCGCTCTGCATCACGACGCCAAACAGTGTGATACAGCGTTCCTCAAACTTTCTCTGATCCTCGGTGATGGATTTCTCCCTCTCTTTTCATGGTGGAAATGTATTTTAAACCTCATAATCTGCACATAAATCAAAGGTTTAACCTAATTCAGTGATGGGTGAACGTGGTGGAAGTCTACAGTGAGATCTCCACAACCAAAACACACACCGCAATATCCATGCTTCGCGCTCGCACATTCATCACATTAAAAAGTGACGAATAAATTCATCATTTAAAGCAAGCGCAGATGCTACAGAAGGTAGAAAAATTAATAAAGATTATTTGAAGGAGAGAAGAGCAGCATACGGAGCTCATTCTGAGGAAAAAGATTTATTTAATATCTCTTTCAACCCGTTGCATCAGCGTACAACAAGTTTTTTAGGCTGCAGCCCAGATTATTGGAGAAATTATGTAGCTTGCGCTCTAAAGGTTTAATAGAGGTCTGAGCTAGGCTTGATATTTCTAGAGCGAACGTACATTAAATAATCACCTGTTTACTTAAACAACACACTTTTCCGAGGCCTTACACTTGTGGAAAATCAAGTTATAGTTCGGTGATGAAAGAAATAATATCTTTTTCCAAGCGGCAAGTTTTTTGTGTCGTTTATTTTTAGACGTTTTATTGAGAAGCGTAGAGTCATAATGTCATATCAGTGGTTTTGAAATGCATTGGCCATTTTCAGTCGAGCGTGTCTTGTCATTTCACACACAGACGTGTCGTTCTATCAGCGAGCGATCGTTTAGTATCTGCTCTATTGTACTGGACTTATTTCCTTGAAATGCTATCAGAGTGTATAGATTCACCTCAGTGCTTCCGATGAATGGCAGCCCAACACTAAAGCCTTTTATATGGATTAAAATATGTCTATCTGTGACTGTCAAAAAAGACTTATCGTTGTTCATCTGAGAAAGACTTGTGTTGTGACTTATCCTGACATAATGCTATATGAGAAATCATGCATTGCTGTGAAGGATTTACTGATTTAGTCAAATGATTTTGTCTGACGTGTTGAATGCAAACACGAATCGGGCTTATGTTTGGAAACTGTGAGAAGTGAAGTTTAAAAGAAATTAAATAAAGAGGCTTGCTTATGAATTTATAAGCAATGCAGATGTCTGTCCCCCGCAGAGATGCCGCAGGCCCGTGAAAGAGTGTAAAGATGATCTTTCTGTGACTTTGAGGTGTATCTTTTAGAAACAGACGAACACATTAATTATCAGAGAGCTTGGCGGGATCAATTATTTGAGGGACGATCAGGAGCCAGTGACCTGGTAGTAGTATTTTATTGTTTTGGTTTAAAGTGGGCATTAAACTGAGTTACTGTATGTGTTACAAGTGTCATTTTTATCAACTTTTGAATTTAAAACTTTTTTTTTTTTTTCAGAAATGTTATTTTCACAAATACCTTTTACTTTCAGCAAATGTCAAATGTAGTCACATGCAGTAGTACCTTTTATTATCCCCTTGGGGAAATTCTGTTTCAGTGAGTTTCAACATGCGTTTCACATAGAAAAAACAATACAACATGTCAACATGCACACACACACACACACACACACACACACACACACACACACACACACACACACATACACAAAAAGTTTACTGGTGTTATACAGAGTGAAACTAGTCCATAGTTTAATAGTCCATAGTGTGATATTTATATGAAATGCGATTTTTAGAGGAAAAAAAACAAGGATGGGACTTTATCCACAGGCAGTTGATTAGATTATGACTTTACTTGTTGTTGTTCTATTTGTTCCATTTCTTAAAGCCATATTTAATTAAACACATAAAGGACACATGCATTTTATTTTATTTTATAATGTAATTTAATTTAATTTACCTGTAAGAAACTTCTGTTTACATTTTTCTGTTTTCTATCATTATTTTTTTTTATTTAATTTTACTTTTATTTTTGTTTTTATCTGAAAAAAATTCTGTTTACTTTTCGTCTTCTTTCATTTGTATTTTTTGCATTTTAATTTAATTTTACGATAACACTTTACAATAAGGTTCATTAGTTAACAACATTAGTAAACATGAACTAAGAATGAACAATACTTCTACAGCATTTATTAATCTTAGTTAATGTTAATTTCAGCATTTACTAATGCATTATTAAAATCACAAGTTGTGTTTGTTAACATTAGTTAATGCACTGTGAACTAACATGAATAAACAATGAACAACTGTATTTTCATTAACTAACATTAACACAGATTAATAAATAGTGTAATAAATCCATTGTTCATTGTTTGTTCATGTTAGTTAATACATTAACTAATGTTAACAAATGACACCTTACTGTAAAGTGTTACCAATTTTACTTTTATTAAGATTTATTTATTTATTTAATGATGTATCCTTCAAAATGTTTGTTAACATTAATAATTTAATTAAGATTCAACATTCTTTTTTAAACTTTGTAAATAAAGTAGTGTTCAGTACTGTAGTGTATATTTTACTGACATTAGTATAGAAATTTATAGAAATTGTGAAATTTTATTTTAGTTTTTTTTCTTGGTCTGATCAGTAGTTTTGGAACAGTGTAGACCGGGATTTAGTTTTATCCATTGAGAATTGATTGGCTTGATTGATTGATTGGCCATTAAAACCCCTTTGAACACTAGTGAACATTAATCCCCATCTCATCATTGCTACTAACTAACTAACTCACGTGATACTAACTGAATTGTGTTCCACATGGTGGTTCTGCTGGCTTTCCCTCATCCAAAAATAGCTTTGCAGGTCTTTCCATACCTCCAGCAAACAAGTGCGCAAACACTCCTCAGGGGCCGTCCGGCTTTGATGCCGTGTGGCTGTTTGTGCCACCGTGTCCTCCAGGGAGCGACGGCGCTTGTGTTCATGTATCTTCAGGTCTCCGCTCACCTCAGGCCGAGGAGAACACGAAGTGCTGGCATAAACCGATCCGTCAGACAGACAGTCTCCCGAAATAATTGAAGTGTGAGCAGAACAGACAGACGCGTGTCGTACAGCGGGGGAATTTATCTCCGTTTCTGAACACAATCAACAATTCATTACAGCTCACTGAAGTAGTCCTGCAACTAAAAGCAGCCGGATATCAGACAAATAGTGGCGATCTAATGACCGTTTCCTACAAGCGTGATGTTTTTCAGCAGAGGGCCTCTTTGGGGCCTTGAGGAAGATCATGAAATGAGTCCTCAAGGATTTCTCCGCTTCAAATGATAAGCTGAAACAGAACGTTGTTTTAAATGCACGCGTCGTGTCGCTCGCAGACTCCCCGCAGCAGCTCTCTGTCGAGCGCGAGGGTGTTTAGACGTCCTACCTTTGTTGTTTTCCTTCTGAAGTGTTGAAAGAATGTGTCATTTCAAACGGAGTGAGATGGCCGGTTTTCCGGCTGAGAAACAAAAGCACTGGCACATAGTCGCTGTGTGAAATCCGAAGTCAACTTAATTATAATGGAAAACAATATTTGTCAGATCAGCTTCCTGGTTAGGAGTCCTAACGTGAAATTTGCCTTAATCAGTCGCAGCATGCTGAGAGCATAGATAACATTTACATTTACATTTACATTTAGTCATTTGGCAGACGCTTTTATCCAAAGCGACTTACAATTGGGGAATACATAAAGCGATTCATCTTGAAGAGGCAATCAGACAGAGGAAGTGCTCGTAACACCAAGTCTTAGTCATTGTTCAAATAGGTACAATCTAGCAAGGGAAGGAGAGAAAGATAAAGGGAAAGATTAAGTGTTTTTTTTTTTTTAAGTTTAGGATGAAGTCAAGTAGTGCCGAAAGAGATGAGTTTTCAGTTGTTGCTTGAAGATTGACAGGGATCCAGCATTCCGGATAGGGGTGGGAAGATTACTCCACCATCCAGGAACGGTGAACGAGAATGTTCTGGAGAGTGATTTTGAGCCTCTCTGTGATGGTACCACAAGGCGTCGCTCACTAGCAGATCTCAGACTTCTGGAGGGGATGTAGATTCGTAATAGTGAGTGGAAGTAGGAGGGTGCTGAGCCTGTGGTCGTTCTGGATGCAAGCATCAGTGTCTTGAACTTGATGCGAGCTGCCACTGGTAGCAAGTGCAATGAGATGAAGAGAGGTGTAACATGGGTTCTTTTGGGCTCGTTGAAGACCAGTCGTGCCGCTGCATTCTGAATCATTTGTAGAGGTTTGATTGTGTTTGATGGAAGTCCAGCCAGAAGAGCATTGCAGTAGTCCAGCCTAGAAACGACAAGGGCCTGGACAAGAAGTTGTGCAGCATGCTCTGTCAGAAAGGGCCTGATTTTTCTGATGTTGTGTAGAGCAAACCTGCAAGATCGAGCAGTCTTTGCAATGTGCTCTTTGAAGGTCAGCTGGTCATCAAAGATTACACCAAGATTTCTGACCGAAGTTGATGGGGTAATTATTGATGTGCCTAACTGAATCGAGAAGTCATGCTGTAGAGTCGGAGTGGCAGGGACGACAAGAAGCTCAGTCTTTGCCAGGTTGAGCTGTAGGTGATGTTCTTTCATCCATGCCGAGATGTCCGCCAGGCAGCCTGAGATCCGTGCAGCTACCGTTGGATCATCTGGTTGAAAAGACAAGAAGAGAGAGAAAAGAGAGATAGAGCTGTGTGTCATCGTGCCTGTATGATGGGTCCCAGTGATGTAGTGTATGTGGAGAAGAGGAGGGGTCCAAGAACCGATCCCTGAGGAACCCCAGTGACCAGTTGATGTGCTTTGGATACCTCCCCTCCCCAGGCCACCCTGAAAGACAGGATTCAAACCAGCGAAGTGGAATCCCAGTGATGCCCAGCAATGAGATTAAGATTATGATTATTTTTATTTGTCACATACACAATTACATAGAGAGTATATAACCAGTAGTGAAATGTATTCTCTGCATTTAACCCATCCTAAGTGAACACACACCCGGAGCAGTGGGCAGCCATGTTACAGCGCCCAGGGAGCAGTTGGGGGTTCAGTGCCTTGCTCAAGGACACCTCAGTCGTGGTATTGAAGGAGGATACTCCCCCCACCAACAATCCCTGCCGGACCTGAGATTCGAACCCACAACCTTCCGCTTACAAGTCCGACTCGCTATCCATTAGGCCACAACTGCCCCCTAAAGGGTGGACAGGTGAGAGGGTGGACAGGAGGATCTGATGACAGTGCATTTGATTGACAGTGTCAAATGCAGCAGAAAGATCCAGCAGAATGAGGACTGATGATTTGGAATCGGCCTTTGCAATTCGCAGGGCTTCAGTGACTGAGAGAAGCGCAGTCTCTGTTGAATGGCCACTCCTGAAACCTGACTGTTTAGCATCCAGTTTGTTGTACTGTGAAAGAAACAGTGAGAGCTGGTTGAAGACAACTCGTTCGAGTGTTTTCGCTACGAATGGAAGGAGAGAGACAGGTCTGTAGTTTTCTAAAAGAGAAGTGTTTAATGTAGTTTTTTAAGCAGTGGGGTTACCCGAGCCTGCTTGAACGCTGTGGGGAAGATGCCAGTGCGGAGAGATGTGTTGATAATGTGTGTGAGTGCCGGTAAGAGTGTGGGAGAGATTGCTTGGAGAAGGTGAGAGGGGATTGGGTCAAGAGGACATGTTGTAGGATGGCTGGAGAGGAGAAGTTTGGATACTTCCGCCTCGGTGAGGGGACAGAAGGAGAAGATGGGAGTTTGAGCAGTGGATGTGGTTGGTTGGAGGTTCTGTGTGTGTGGAGGTGAAAACTGGTTACTGATTGTTCTAGTTTTGTCTGTGAAAAAAGTGGCAAAGTCGTCAGCTGTTATAGAAGTGGTGGGCGGCGGTGGAGGGGGACAGAGGAGAGAATTAAATGTTCTGAAGGGATTACGCATGTCTGGAGCGCTGTTGATCTTGTTGTGGAAATGTGAGGATTTGGCAGTGTGGACTTCAGTAGATAACTAGGCAGTTGAAAACAACAGCCTGGTTTAGCTGGGTAAGACTGTTTAGTTGGTAACAAATCAGGTTTTTCCTCCAGATTCTGAATGCTTACTTTAGCTAAATTGATAATTCAGTCAGATATCTGATGAGCTGTTTACATTTTTATCTGTTCTTTAGAGTTTTATTAATTGAGAAATGTTTTATTTTATTTTTATATTTTTATTTAATTTATCAGCTTAATACAAAGGCCTAGACTAGTTAAGCTTGTTTAGTTTGTGACCAGTAACTAGTCAGGGTTTTCTGAAAAAATTCAACTTAAAAACTTAAGTTCAGTTGCTGTCTTAAATTTGTAAGTATAATCAACTTGGTTGTAGTCATTTCAACTTAAATTACATTAAACCAACTTAAAAGATAAAGTTGAATTTCATATAACTTATAAAAAGTAGTTTCCATGACTTACTGATCATTTAATGTTTACAGTGAATGTTTACTTCAATACTGGGTAAGTCTGGGTTCTTTCATTTTATTTGATCTATTTTTAAAGAAATGTTTTATTAATTTAGAAACATAAACAAAAATAAAAAATAGCTTCTCTATTCTTTTTGTATTCTGTCTATTTCTTTTCTTTTTATTTATTATATAATTAAAATCCTTGAACTGAGACTTGTCATAGCACTTGCATATCATTGCGCTTTTGTTGGTTTTGATTGCTTCTATTGTCCTCATTTGTAAGTAGCTTTGGATAAAAGCGTTTGCTAAATGACTGAATGTAAATTTTATTTTATTTTATTTTTAATTCAATACTTGGCAATTCTGTTATATTCCTAATAAGGATCAATTTACATTATATGTTTTATTGTTTTTATTTGTTATATTTGTAATTATTTGAGAAGCACTTGAATATTTGATTTTATTTAATATAATTTTGTTTTATTTTATTTATTTGTTTTAATATATTTTACTTCAATACTTGGCAATGCTGTTAGATTCCTAATAAGGTGAAGATCAATTTACATTATAATGTCTTTTAATGTTTTTATTTGTTCTATTTGTAAACACGTGAATATTTAATTTATAAAATATTTTATTTTATCAGTGATGTTTCCTTCAAAACATTTCTCAATTAATTAAACATTGCAAATTTATTGAAATAATATTTAACTTTTTAAATTAAGAATTGTGTTCAATATCATATTAGTTTTTGCCGTGGTACTAAAATTTGTATTGCGAAAAATTACATTTCACCAGCATTAGTACACACTTCTGACATTTTCACATCATGACAAACCATAACAATGTAGGCCTGAAATTAATTGTATTCATAGGGAATCAGAATCACGTTTATTGCCAAGTACTGTACATGTACGAGGAATTTGTTCCTTTTTTGTTGAAATTGGTAAAATTGGTGCTTGACAAGACAACAGAAAATCAAGAATAAATAATAGAAACAATGAGGTAACAATTTTAAAGTAAGGCAAGTAAAAGCTATACAATAAGGACAAAAAAAAGATAAAAGATAAATTTAGGAAGATAAAATCAAATTTTTATATAAAATACAAAATAAACATTTTAATCATTAAACATTAAAAAACATTAATTCTACATTTGTGCAGAATATGTAAAGTGGGGCAGTACATTTCTGAACAATGTGCAAGATGTGCAGTGAGGGGCCAGTGCAACTGATTACAGTCTGAGGTGTGCTTTTTAATGTAAAGTGTAATGTCCATGGACGTGAGTAAGAAACCCTGATGGGTCCTGGTTATTGTTGATAAGGGCAGTTGCGGATGGAAAGAAACTGTTTTTGTGGCATGAGGTCCTGGTCCTGATGAATTGATTAGAAGTGGGATGTAAACAACTGAACTGAGCTCAGAAGAAGTGACCATTGTATTTAGCCATTGACATGGCCAATTAGAGAGGAGGAAATAATGATATTTTCCACACGTTATCCCCAAGAACGGATAAAATCTTTTTATGTAAATCTTTGTTTGTTTTTAAGGACTTTGGTGTTACTTGTGTTCCTTTCATAGATTAGAAGAGCAAAGGAAGAAGAGATAGATCAGTGATTTGACTGATCAGAATGGAATCAGTCAGCTGTGGAATTATAGCCATATAGATGTCCTGCCTATCAAAAGTCATCTGAAAACCTTCATCAGTACTTCGCAAAACTGCATCTGTTGATGTTGCTCCATCTGGAACAGACACAGAAGGAACAGATAGGCTAGTTGGTTCGAAATGACATTTCTAGAAGAATTTTTGCTCATCTTATTTATCTACGATTTATTTGAAGAAAGAAAGAAAGAACAGAGATTTACTAGATACTTCTGAATAACATTGCAAGTCTGATCAATTGAGTCACATGAGTTAAGTGCCAAAGTTTAATATTTAGCATTAAACTTTGTTCAAATCCCTAACCTTAAGCGTAAGCGATAATATTAGCGATTAGTGCTTAGAAAACTCCAATAATAAACGCACTGCCCTACTTTGAGCATTTGAAAATGTGCTTTGGGTAATTAAATATTCAAAAGAAAACAAACAAACACAGGTATATATTGTAGAATCCTGCTCCGTTTGCATTATTCACACGTCTGTTCGTTAAAAATACATTCCATACTAATGATAAACATTATGTTCCTATTCCCATCAGGAAGGCATAGTGTACATATTCCTGACTCATTAGGAAAAGCTTTACATTTCTCTCCCAAAATGCATTGTGCTCATTCGTTCTGAGACTATGGTGGTGGATTTTCTGAACTCGGCAAGACGAATGCTTCACCCTGTGTCGTGTTAGACACTGTAATTTCTCCGTCAGTGACCCCGAGTGTTCGGGCCACAGCGGCCCTCCATCAATCCTCAGGGCTGATAGACGCTTCCACCTGAAAAGCCAGAAGAACTGAAAATTGAGAACAGTTTTCGGAGTGTAAAAGAAAAAGATGGAAAAGTTAACCACTACCTGCAGGACGTCTGCAAGTTTACAACTGTAAACTTATTTCACAACAGGTCTTTGACTTTTTTTGGTTTTGATGGATAGACTCTTTAAAATTATATTTTCTGAGGGGGCAAAATATTAAAAATTGTTTTAAAAGTGTACACCTAATTCCCTGCAGAGATGCTTTTGTTGAGGAAAGGCATTCGTCACCGCTGACAGGCATCTGTATGTGTAAATGTGACACGGGCTTCTGAAATTGGCTGTAGTAAACAGCAGGATGTTATTAGTATTGGTAAAGCTATCAGGGTGGTCTAAAATACCTGTAGAAATCACTTTACCCAGATATGCAATGTGATAAATCTGTCAGTATGAGGAAAACGACTACTGATTGGCTGATAGCACTACAAAAACACAAAGGTGCAAGGCACTTTTCTCTTTCTTTGTGTTACCTGGACTGAGAAATTCATGTTTATTTGTTAGCAAAAGTCTGCCAGATGATACAAAACACAATATATTATATTAAACTGAATATTAAACCATGAAAAGACTCTTTAGATATGAAGTCTGCATGTTCTACATCTCTCTGTGCGAATGAACGGCACGGTTTCGTGTACTACACATACTGTAGCACGCTGCTCTTGAGAGTCACTTCATGAGCATTTTGCCATTTATTTGGAGAAAAACTACCATCATAACATTTACACACAGAAACTTAAAGGTCTTAACCGAAACCAGTCAGAATAAAACCTAAATTATGTGTAACATGATACATTTATTCACTTTTGATCAATTTAATGTGCCCTTGTTGAATAAGTTTTAATTTCTTAAAAAAAAAACAGAGGGGAAAAAAAAACATTTTTTTGTTATCAACATTATGTAATGCATTAAAAATTATATTACAGCAGATTTTTTTCCAAAACTGTAAGTGGTAGGTTCATTTAGAAAGGAAAAGGGGGGAAAAGAATAGATGTGAATCAATAAATTATGAATAATTTACTGCCATTATGAAATGTGAATAATTTGTAATAATGCAATCCATAAAAAGTAACTGTAATCTGATTATGAACATTTTAAAATGTAATATAATTTAATTACAAGTACTTAATTTTTGGAATCTGATTAAATAATTCAGATAATACCCAGCAATATATATAAACACAACAGTTCTTTCTGGTCCTCAAATCTGATTGGCTGAGAGCCTATTCCAGGAGAACGATATTCTAGTGATAACTGTTTCATCGCTTGTATCACTCCGCTTGCGGTATTTCTCACAGCAAGTGTCATGGTGGACACCCAAATCCACTGTAATTTAAAAATAATACTGTTTTTTTTAGGCGAGAATGTACTTGTTTAGACTTCAAATATGCCACTTGTTAATAAAGATAAAGTTTATTTCGGCCACATCTTCTGGAATTTACCGCTGGCTCTGATGTCTCTATAGTGGTTAAACATGATATATAATTTGTTTTCTTTAAATCTAACAGGCAGTCTTTGGTCTCAATCTATTATTTGTATATCAGAGCGCTGCCTGTACTTTTGACTGAACTGCCTTGCCATTTTTATGATGGCTGTTGTTGTTGTTTATTAAATATTATAATTCAATAAATAATATTTAGTAAAAACAATAGTCGTGTTTAATTATAGTATTTAATATTGAGAAACGTGTGTGTGTCTGTTTGTGATGGTGATTTTAGTTACATTGTTCCACCCTTAGATGGCGACAAGAGACAAAGACTTTTATATTGAAAGAGACTGAAACAGGGTTGTAAACAAGGAAGTTATTCTTTACTTTCAACAACAGTAAGATGCAGCCAACAAATGCACTGAGCAGTGCTGTCATCGTAAATCACTCATAACAGATGAAAGGATAGTATGACAAAGATATCGCTTTCCTCAGCGAACATTCAAACTAATCTTTTTTTGTGAATATTACATTGAGCTGAAGAATGAATGCTGTATCAGATGCAGGTAATCACTCACTCAGTCCATCTCTCTCTCATAATACTCTACTCCACACAATACACCGTTTTTAATACAGTAATACAATAAGCTTTCAATGAAGCAACTCAACGTTCCTTCGTTACTAGTTCTAAAGTGACATTTTGGAATTAGTAACGGAGGCTTGGGCTCAGCTGTTAAACTGTCAAACTTGAGATTTGAATCCGTGGTGGAAGGAAGTAGTTCTGCACAAAAGAGGGTTTTTAAAGACACTCCATCATTGTCTCTTTTTTATTTACATTCTCGTGCGTCAAGCTGTTGTATAAACGCAATATCACACTCGTAGCAGTGCAATATGGCTGTATATCGGCATCTGGCATGAGCAAATTGTGTAATATTGCTCATATATATATATACAGGTGTATATATATATATATATATATATATATATATATATATATATATATAAAGGTTAGTATATGCAAAAAACTATATCAACTGTATTGCATAAATATATATCAACTATATTGCATACATGTATTAAAATAACTGTCAGCTATCTTTGAACATCAGTTATAATGATTTTGCATAATAATCACATTTTATATACATTTCACAGTCAGAACAGATTCCTTTTTTGGAGATTATTGGTCTATCATATTTTAATTACAAAGTCAGGTTAGACAGACCAATTAGACCAGTGTTTAGGTGGTTCTAGCTCTAGTATTTTATGTTACGTATTCATACATTTTTTTTATTTATTTTTTTATGTATTGTCCCTTATCAATGAAGTATCATCACAAAATGACAAGGATTTATGCTGATTTTGTCCCACTTCATAAATCCCATTTTGTCTATGGTATTTCCGGACTTTTGGAGGTGACTCTATATTTATACAGTGTGTATGACAAACCAGTTTGCTTAAACAAACCAGATTCCCAAAATTTGAGGAGGGTGTGTTTGATTATCATGTTAGATTGCTCGGCTGTAAAGCTGCATGTGCATAAAGCAGAGTGACAAAAAAGCAAGGTTTTGTCATTCTACACACACACACACATACACACACACACAGAACTTGTCACCCTCAGTTTTTGTCTGTGACAAAAAGCCCCAGAATGTAGTTAACTTGCACAGTGTCATTGCCAGTGCACTTCCAGTGTATGAAACATGTTGACATGCAGATGCTAGAGCTTCTGTCCTGTAGTGTGTACTTGGCATCGCTATTTTGAAAGCAGCTGTGCTACTGTCACACTGCAGATAAATGTTAGTAGCAGCGCTACTTTTAGTTAGTACTGGTTTCTAGGAAGGAGCCAAAGAGCGAGAGGGAAGGAAACCAAGAAGGAGAGAGTGAGAGAGGCCATCTGTTCCTACTTTCTGACCCAGTGCTCTCATCAGAAACAGGCTTTCCAAATTAGAAGTCCAATCACAAGTGCACTAATACTGCTGATTACAGCCTGCGAGTGAGGGACAGACACAGAGAGAGATCAGAGAGAGCTAAAATAAAGTTCTCTAAGTAGAAAAGTAACCAAAGTGATGACATTTAAAAGAAACTGAAAAAAAATGCACAGACAACCTGTTAATGAACAGAATGTGAAAGGTTCCCTAGAGCAGAGGTGGAAAGTAACGAATTACATTTACTCGCGTTACTGTAATTGAGTAGCTTTTTTGTGTACTTCTACTTTTTAAAGTAATTTTTAAAATCTGTAATTTTACTTTTACTTAAGTATATTTTTAGAAGTATTGTACTTCACTACATTTTAAAACACCTAAATTACTGAGTAAAAAAAAAAAAATCGCTCCCTTGTAACTACTGCAGTATATAATGGGAGGAGAACAAACTGGCGCTAAAATCACAAGAAAGATGCAGACGGATAAGACAGGCGTTATGGTGCAGAACCAGCTGAAAATGAAACCCCACAGTATTCTGCTGAAGTTGAACAAGAAGGAAATGAAGTGAACCCCTGGCCATATTTATGCTCTATTGTGCAGTGTAAGCTGTGTTTGTCTAGGGAGACCAAACTAGCAGCTTATAAAATCTGGACATCAACCCTTCGCGAGCATGTAGAGGTTCAGAGGCGTCATGCCCATTCAAAGTGAGGGGGCACGTACCTAAGATTTTTGTGTGGATTTCAAGTGGATTTTGAATGCAGCTTCCAAAAGACAAAAAAATTGCAGAATAATATTTTCTATATTTAATACAATTACACAGGCGTGATTAGATCGTTCAATGCATCTATCATCAGCTGCTAAATTCAAATCAACCAATCACACACGATGCTGTTGAGCTTATGAATGCAATGACCAATCAGAGGTGTTCAGATGAGTCATCGCTAAAATGTCGGTGTTTTCTTCACTTGCTGGCTGACTGAATACCTCTTTCTGGCGAATTCTTTCGTTAGAAACAACAAAGTGCATATGTGTTTATGAATCTGTAAGTAAGATATTCATTTCACAGTGTAAACAGCTTCAGTGATTTTAATGGGAGGTTTTGAGAGTGCTTGAACTCTTGACTGTCAGTGAAAATGTTCTTTGATAATGTAAATGTTCTTTGATAATGTAAATGGTCTTTGCTCTCTTTCTGTACAATGAAAGTGTTATGATAAGTAGCCTAACTTACAATGTTTTTAATATTCACATTAAATATAAAGTCAGTCGTATTAAAAATAGGCCTATGTTATGGCATGACACCCATATCTGTTACAGACAGGTTTTTATACATAGACAATCGAGATTTTCATGATATAGTTAATGCTTTTGGGAATGTTTTGAATAACAACCCCCCGAAAATGTATATATTTATATAATTTCATATAGTAAATCAATATCACAGGAAGAGTGCCGATTTTTCCTCCAAAAATCAGCATGATTACGTATAGATTTTTTGTACAACAGTTCAATAAACAAGTTAATTAAGAGACTTGCCTTTTAGACACCATATTCCCTGTTTTTGCTCTATTTCGACAAAAATACTTCCAAACACAGCCACCACAGCACAGTTTTGCGTCTCTGAGCAATGATGGTGTTTCGTTCCTGAATGAATCAACCGTTTAAATGATTCGGATCAATCTCAATGTATCACTTATTAACAGTGACTTGCTGACACCTACTGGCGTATCTTTTTATTTTATTATTTTATTTTATTTTATTTTATTTATTATTTCTGTATTTGTAACTGCAGGTTAAAAACAACTAGTTTGAGATTTATAGGCCTATCCCAGGGGTGTCAAACTCAGTTCCTGGAGGGCCGCAGCCTTAATTTGTTGTTTTGTGGTATCTATGGGACGCTGAAGCCGGTTTGTGTTATCTGTTAGCACGCTACCCGACACACGTCCATGTGGCAGCTGGCATTTTTTCAAATTGAAGGTGACTCCTTGTTTACCCGTTTCCAACTAGATGGGTGCACTGAATGCAAAGCAGCATTCAGGGTCTCTGGGCTTATGGGGGGTAAACTGGGTCAGGTGAGCAGCTCATGCCGGCTCCTCCTCTGTCACAGCTTCCCGTGTCAAGTGTCACGCCGGCAGCTCAGGACCAGACGCACAGCACCTCTTGTGTTCCCCAGATGGATGGGAGCAGGAAAATACAGTTTACCGTGTTTATTTGTGAAAGAAATCTAGCATGATTTGGCCCTTGGCTACAGTCATGGAGGAAAAAAAGCTTGTTTTGTGGTGACCTTGATTCGTACCGAAAAACAGGCTATAGGTGTCTGGTCATCAATAAAGCCATGGGACGGCCCACTGCATATGCCAATGCTACGGCTTTACATGCTTCATCATGCTACATTTGAGCCCTTTATAAGCTACAAGAAATCATTGTCTTAATTGTTATTTTGTCTTGTTGATTTTTGTAAATTATTGTAGTAAATTTTCTTTAAAACAAGACAAACCTACTTAGGAGAAACTATATTATCTGTAAACAAACTAACTGTTGTTTTCATATAATACATCTTGAATTAAGTTCCATTTTTCTTAGCCCTTTGGTAAATTTTTTAAGCAAAAATCAAACAAAATGTTAACTTAACAAAAATATATCAAGTGTGCTAAAACGTATATGTAATTAATTAAATAATAATAATAATAATATATTAATCAATATTTGGTAAATGTTTAAGTTAATTTTAAATGTAACCTTACACAATAAAATATATAAAATGGTAAATTTTATATGGAATTATATACATATAATATTCATATATATAATTAAAAATAAACATTATTGTTATTAATTATAATTATTAATAATATTAATTATAATAATTACTATAGAACATATAATATATTATAATATTATATATATTATACATGAATATTATATACTATTTATATATATATATATATATATATAAAGTTTTACACATTTTGGTAAACAGGTGGTAAAATTTATATATAATATAATACAATAATAATTATATTGTTTATTTGTAATTATATATATATATATATATATATATATATATACACACATACATATATTCAATATTTTATATATACAATAATTATATATACAATATAATTATATTTTTCACAAAATACAAGACATACTTGATTAATAAAATATATGTTAGTCTTCAAATAAAAATTAATTTGTTACAGTAATTTTTATCACAGTTGAAGGGTTAGAATGGAAAAAAAATGGCAGTGACACAACATTACCAATGTTCAATAAATAAATAAATATTAAAAGTTATACAACAAACAATTACAGTAATGATACTGAACCAAAAAAATGCCAGAACAATTATTATTATTATTATTTTATGCAATTGCAACTATCAGAAAAATAAAACAAAGCAGTCCATCTTATTCAGATTTCTTATTCAGTAGACGTTAGTGTTTAGCGCTGGGTTAAACGTATTGATCCAGCCATTAAGTGGTTCAAACTCATTGAGGAAAATATTTGTTATGGCGCTGACTCTTGCCTTGAGAAGATGATCCTTGTGACCCATTTTGTCCTGTACAGACAGATTATATTATTGTCATTAGACAGTCTCCTTAAAGGTCATGTGATGAGGTCAAAGGTGAGCACCACGAGCTGTGTTTTAGAATGAGAAGTGTATCCTTGCAGTCTATCAGAATGAACTCAGATGTGCATCAGCTCATGTAATTGGATGTGCTTCAAGATAATGGAGTTCCAGTAATTATGATGAAAAGTTCTTTTGAAAGCTGTTGTAACATGTTTTATGTTCAATTTACAGTGAGTCTCCTGGACACAACCAAAATATCAGGAGACTGGGGCTGGCTCACATATCCTTCACATGGGGTAAGAAACGTGTGCTCCTTTATTATTGTTTGTGTGTTGTGAAATTTTAAGTTGTTTTAAAAGTGAAGTGTGTAGTTATTTAAGAAAAGATGCAAGTGAAGAGTGTGTAAACATTGTGGCTTCATTCAACTCTCCAGCATGTCATATTGTGCTTCAACCTGTGGTGTAAGATTGGCAGATGAAGTGTTTGCAATCAGAGTTCCTTTGAACGCCACTCGTGAATGAACTTGCTCTTCCAGCTCAAGCCGACTGGCTTTCAAATCGGCTTCTTTAGCCATTTTCATTTTCATTTTCATTTTTCTCCCTTCGCCCCTTTTCTCGCTGGCACTAAACCTGTGTTCTGTTGCACGATTTGCTGTAAGTGTTTGTAATTTTATGATGAGTAGGCTATGTTATCAAAACTGTCTTATTGGCAGTGTTAGAGCTGGTGGCACAGAAATTACATAAAGCACCTTTAAAGTCAGCATGAAATAAAACATGACCTGTTTACATTCTCAGTTCACATTACTAGTCTTATTGTGAACAGCTGGTGCATATTACCCAAAGAAGAAGAATAAATAATAATTTCAAAGGTCCTTGTAATCATTCATCAAATTCTAATCATTTGATTCACCTGTGAAACAGGGGTTAAATTGGGCCAGATTGTGTATATTAATGTGTATATTTGTGCATAAAAATATGTATAAACAGAAGTGAGTACACCCCTCACATTTTTGTAAATATTTTATTATGTCTTTTCATGTGTCAACACTGAAGAAATGACACTTTGCTACAATGTAAAGTAGTGAGTGTACAACTTGTATAACAGTGTAAATTTGCTGTCCCCTCAAAATAACTCCATACACAGCCATTAATGTCTAAACCGCTGGCCACAAAAGTGAGTACACCCCTAAGTGAAAATGTCCAAATTGGGCCCAATTAGCCATTTTCTCTCCCCGGTGTCATGTGACTCGTTAGTGTTACAAGGTCTCAGGTGTGAATGGTACGGTGGCCTAGAAGTGCAAAACAAATCACAATTCTGAAAACAAAATAACAAATTACAAACGCAAATGCAAATATAAAAAACAAAATAACAATTCAGAAAACACAACAACAATCCCGAAAACATTATAACAAGCCAGAAAACACAATGACAAATCCGAAAACAAAACAACAAGTCAGAAAACGCAACGACAAATCAGACAAACCGGAAGAGGTAGGTATAGTTTGAGACAGCGCCATTGGTTTGGGAATAGATTACTCACCGCTGACTGGACGAGACATCTGTCAATCAAGGTACAGGAAGAACCAGAAGAAGCACAGCAGAGTCTATTATATCATCAGCTTCAGTGGGACAGATGGTAAATCACAAGTCATGTCTTTTTGACGCGATCGACCAGTGGTTCGATCCCACCTTTGGCCGAACTTTTTTTTTCCTCTCCCTTTTCAAATCTCATATCACATCGTAAAGGCATTTATTTTCAATAAAAATTAAGGAAATAATCAAAAAGTTGAAAATAAAGTATCGGGTAGGGTTAGGGTAGGTGCAGAGAGGGCTTTATATTGTACCAATAAGGCGGCATCCATTTAATAATTTGAATTAAAATTATAATTTACACTCAAAACCTCATTATTGCATACTGTTTTATAATGTACTACAATAATGAAGTGCAGATAATTGCCACTATTTGCAACAGTATACATAGCAGAACATCCTGCTATTTTAACATAGTGTAAAACCCTACCCAATACTTTTTCAACTTTTTGATTATTTCCTTAATTTTTATTGAAAATAAATGCCTTTACGATGCGATATGAGATTTGAAAAGGGAGAGAAAAAAAAAGTTTGGCCAAAGGTGGGATCGAACCACTGGTCGATCGCGTCAAAAAGACATGACTCGTGATTTACCATCTGCACCACTGAAGCTGATGATATAATAGACTCTGCTGTGCTTCTTCTGGTTCTTCCTGTACCTTGATTGACAGATGTCTCGTCCAGTCAGCGGTGAGTAATCTATTCCCAAACCAATGGCGCTGTCTCAAACTATACCTACCTCTTCCGGTTTGTCTGATTTGTCGTTGTGTTTTCTGATTTGTTGTTTTGTTTTCAGATTTGTCATTGTGTTTTCTGACTTGTTATTTTGTTTTCGAATTTGTCATTGTGTTTTCTGACTTGTTATAATGTTTTCGTAATTGTTGTTGTGTTTTCTTAATTGTTATTTTGTTTTTTATATTTGCATTTGCGTTTGTAATTTGTTATTTTGTTTTCTGAATCGTGATTTGTTTTGCACTTCTAGGCCACCGTAGAATGGGGAGCAGGTGTGTTAAATTTGGTGTTATTGCTCTCACTCTCTCATACTGGTCACTGGAAGTTCAACATGGCACCTCATGGCAAAGAACTCTCTGAGGATCTGAAAAAAAAAAATTGTTGCTCTACATAAAGATGGCGTAGGCTATAAGAAGATTGCCAAGACCCTGAAACTGAGCTGCAGCACGGTGGCCAAGACCATACAGCGGTTTAACAGGACAGGTTCCACTCAGAACAGGCCTCTCCATGGTCGACCAAAGAAGTTGAGTGCACTTGCTCAGCGTCATATCCAGAGGTTGTGTTTGGGAAATAGATGTATGAGTGCTGCCAGCATTGCTGTAGAGGTTGAAGGGGTGGGGGGTCAGCCTGTCAGTGCTCAGACCATACACCGCACACTGCATCAAATTGGTCTGCATGGCTGTCGTCCCAGAAGGAAGCCTCTTCTAAAGATGATGCACAAGAAAGCCCGCAAACAGTTTGCTGAAGACAAGCAGACTAAGGACATGGTCCTTACTGGAACCATGTCCTGTGGTCTGAGGAGACCAAGATAAACTTATTTGGTTCAGATGGTGTCAAGCGTCAAGTGTGGTGGCAACCAGGTGAGATAAGATAAGATTAAGATTATTTTTATTTGTCACATACACAGTTATATAGAGAGTATATAACCAGCAGTGAAATGTATTCTCTGCATTTAACCCATCCTAAGTGAACACACACACCCGGAGCAGTGGGCAGCCATGTACAAAGGAGTACAAAGACAAGTGTGTCTTGCCTACAGTCAAGCATGGTGGTGGGAGTGTCATGGTCTGGGGCTGCATGAGTGCTGCCGGCACTGGGGAGCTACAGTTCATTGAGGGAACCATGAATGCCAACATGTACTGTGACATACTGAAGCAGAGACTGGGCCGCAGGGCAGTATTTCAACATGATAACGACCCCAAACACACCTCCAAGACGACCACTGCCTTGCTAAAGAAGCTGAGGGTAAAGGTGATGGACTGGCCAAGCATGTCTCCAGACCTAAACCCTATTGAGCATCTGTGGGGCATCCTCAAACGGAAGGTGGAGGAGCGCAAGGTCTCTAACATCCTCCAGTGACTCCAGTGGCAACCTGTGAAGCTCTGGTGAACTCCATGCCCAAGAGGGTTAAGACAGTGCTGGAAAATAATGGTGGCTACACAAAATATTGACACTTTGGGCACTATTTGGACATTTTCACTTAGGGGTGTACTCACTTTTGTGGCCAGCGGTTTAGACATTAATGGCTGTGTATGGAGTTATTTTGAGGGGACAGCAAATTTATACTGTTATACAAGCTGTACACTCACTACTTTACATTGTAGCAAAGTGTAATTTCTTCAGTGTTGTCACATGAAAAGATATTATAAAATATTTACAAAAATGTGAGGGGTGTACTCACTTCTGTGAGATACTGTGTGTATATATATATATATATACACACACATACAGTTTTTTTTTTTTACAATTATTTATATATATATATATATATATATATATATATATATATATATATATTTATATATATATATATATATATTTAAAATGTGTATATTTGTTATGCTCATTAAGGCTTCATTTATTTGACCAAAAATACTACAAAAGCAGTAATATTCTAAAATATTTTTACAATACAAAATAACTAGTTTATATTTTTATATATTTGAACTATATTAAAATAGTTTGTCTGTATTAAAAAAAAGTTTTGGGTCAGTACTTTTTTTTAAAGAAATTAATATTTGTATTTGAAGGATACATTATATAAGATTTCAGTTCATTTCATGTTTTGTTTATTTTCATTTAATCTTATTTAATTAAATTTAATTTCATTATAATGTTACAAAAGATTTATATTTCTAATAAATGCTTCTTTTCAACTTTCTATTCATCAAATAATCCTAAAAAAATCACAAAAATTCCATAAATAAATAAATAAATGTATTTACACACACACACACACACACACACACACACACACACACACACACACACACACACACACACACACACACACACACACACACACACACACACACACACACACACACACACACATTCTGATATTCAGGAATTTCAGGAAAGGGGGAAGTCGTGGCCTAATGCTTAGAGAGTCAGACTCGTAATCCAAAGGTTGTGGGTTTGAATCTCAGGTCCGGCAGGGATTGTTGGTGGGGGAGTGAATAACCAGCGCTCTCTCCTCCTTCAGTACCACGACTGAGGTGTCCTTGAGCAAAACACCGAATCCCCAACTGCTCCCCGGGCGCTGTAACATGGCTGCCCACTGCTCCGAGTGTGTGTTCACTTAGGATGGGTTAAATGCAGAGAATACATTTCACTGCTGGTTATATAATCTCTATATAATCGTATATGTGACAAATAAAACAATTCTATTTATATTCTACAAATTTTTCTGCTTGTTTAGATATTTGTCACATTAGGAAAGTAAAATTGGATGCAAAAACATATAATGTTGACTTTAAACATTTTTAGCACATGTTGTTTTGGTTTTAATTTCTAAAATGGTTTGAAAGTTTTTTTGAATATTGTACATTTTAACGTGAAATTTGTTCAAGACACATCCCTGTCAGCACATTTACTCTCATTTCACTGCTGGTTATACAATCTCTGTATAGTCGTGTATGTGACAAATAAACTTGAAACTTGAAACTATATGCATATGTGGGTGTGTGTGTGTGTGTGTGGTTGTGTGTGTGTGTGGGGGGAGAGGACAGAGCAGGAGAAGAAAAAAGCAAGGCGATGTTCAGAGTTGGGTGCATTTGCATATTCTAATGGAGAAAATTATGCATGGGGTATTGAATTAGCGGTGCACAAAGTGATCTAAGCGTTGAACTGTCACAATTAGCGCGGGTGGCTGTCAGAGGCTGATGGCGGTGTGATGTCCCTCAGAGCGAGGCGACACGTCGGTTTTGCATGATGTAACAATCCCTCCATTATCAGCTCACATGTTTAACGCTGGCAGAACGCAAGTAAATTCCTCAAATCAAAGCGGGAGTGTCATTCAACTGGAAATCAAAAGGTTTATAATCATCTGTTTTTAGAGAATACATTTCTAGAATACTGTTTGAGAATACTGTTTTTATGAAAATACAATAAAACTAAAAATAATACAAATAACTAAAAATATAATAATAAAATACCTAACTACATAATACTATTATTGTTGGAAATTGCAACAATATAAAAATAGAAATAGAATACATTTATACATTTAAAATTTTAATTAAAACAATAAGTAAACAATAAATAAACAATAATATCCTGGCCAGAGGAGAACTGCCCCCCGACTGAGCCTGGTTTCTCCCAAGGTTTTTTCTCCATTCTGTCACAGAGGGAGTTTTGGTTCCTTGCCTCTGGCTTGCTCAGTTGGGGACACTTAATTTCTAGCGATTATCGTCAATTGGATTTTACAGATACTATTTAAACTAAACTTAGCTAGACAATGACATCTCCGAATTCAATAATGAAATGCCCTTAACTGAAAATTGAGTGTTTAATCTTATTATTATACATTACTGACACTCTATCCTCCAACTTGATACTGTTAAGTGCTTTGACACAATCTGTATTGTTAAAAGCGCTATATAAATAAAGGTGACTTGACTTGACTTGACTAGAGCTTGTCGTGTGTCGTGGATAGTTATCTGGAGATTGTTTTGGGGTGTTTAAGTGTTTTTAGTGTGTTGTTTTGTTGTTCTGGTTGGTTGGTACAATATTCTGCACTTCTAAATATAGCTCAAGTCCCTCCTTCACTTACTCTGTTGGGCTGTGGGACTATCGTACAGCAAGTGAAAATTGAAAGTTTGATCACTTAGAAAAGCAACATTTAGCAGTATTTTTTAATTACATTTATATTATTATATTAAATTTGTAATTATTTCATTCTATTTTATTTTATTTAACCATAGTTATCATCAGGGTTCAAAAAATATTATTATTATCTTTTTTTTGGAAGAAATTAATAATTTATTCAAGGATGCATTATGAAATGTTTATTTTATTTTATTTTATTTTATATCACCTTTGAATCACAGGCATAAATTACAGTTTTAAATATATTCAAATAGAAAACAGTTAAACTGGTTTTGCAGCATTTTGAATCAAATAAATGGAACCTTAATGAGCATAAGATACTTTTTTTATAAACATTTTAGTGACCTCAAACTTCCACGGTAGTGTATATTTCTATAATTATGAAGTTGAGAATGTAATTTTTAGAAGTCAGTCTAAATCTATTATGTTGCAGTTGCTAATAAAGTTACCTGCAGAACTATTTGTACTCCAATTTGGCACTTAGTAGGCGTTAAGTCTGTTTTCTCTGAGAAAGAAAGCGCAAGACAGAGAGAGAGAGAGAGAGTTTCTGAATGACTATACAGTCATAAAGGTGCTCAAATGAAATGGATTTCCTCCTGTACAGAGAGCACATTTACTACGACCTAAAAGCTAGAAAATGGGACATACATAATTCACTGAAGTGTGCTTTCAATTCAAGTCAACAAGCCGTACCGCAGTAAAACTGCCAGATAACGAGCATCCACCTTTGCCTTTGCCCTCTAATTACTGTTTGTTAAATGTATTCTCAGCGAATAATGCAAGCTATTTACTTGAACTTTGCCACCTTTTTCCATTCGCATCCACTCAATCACATAAACAGCGAAGGCCTGGAACAGCCATTAAACCGTCTCTTGCGGGAAGCAGACAGTTATTTCTTCTTCTCTCAACTGTAAAAATAATAGATTATGTTAGTGTACATATTCGCACTGGCACAGCGAACACCTCCTCTCAAATTATTACTTGACAGCTCGCTAAAATTAGTGGCGTACTTTAACAGCTCGGCATTAGTTAGTGTACCTGTCTGATGTGACTGCGGCAGTTCCCACTGAAACAAGCCCAGACAAATGCATCTCATTTACACGCCGCAACGCTCTGCTAGATGTTTGCTTCTCTAATAGCTGTACTTTGCTTTTTTGGGTATGCATTCAACTTCAAATCTGTTGACTCCAAACTCAAAGTCAGGAAAGAGGAAAGAAAAATAGCAAATTCTCACTTCTTATAAGCTGGACGGCAATGAGATTAAGTGGAGAGCCTTTTTGAGTTTTATTTCTATGTAAAAGACCCTAGTAGCTAAATTCACATGCACAGTTTCAGAAAAACAAAACCTCAGCCATGTCTCAAACTGTGCTCAGGTTTGTCAAGATAACAAGGCCTTCATATTGAGATCTCAGACTTTAGATTTTGGCATATTATATGAGAAGCAGGACTTCTCCATTTAAACTCATTTAAACAGTCGAGATATTAAAAAGATCTTATCGGTAGGTCTTCAAATTATAATAGCCCCGGTCTTGAATGAATGAGAAATATTCAAAAATACAAATATAATTTAATAATACTGTGTTAATAATATTATAATATTAATAGTAATAATAAATAGTACTATTAATTTTATTAATATAATAGGGTCAATTTTTTGATGAAATTAATACTTTTATTCATATTCAAGGATGCATTATGCAATGTTTTATTTTATTGTATTTTATTTATATTATATATATTTTATTTTACCAAAGTTATAATCAAGGGTCAATTTTTTTTCGTCTTTCTTTTTTTTCTTATTTTTAAAGAAAGTAATACTTTTATATTAATAAATATAAATAGATCATATTGCGATCGCTTTGGTGTCTTCGCAAATGAGATCTCCATTTGTTCAGTTTAATCTCATAATTTCTTTTAAGCAAAAACAATTAAGATAATATTAAAAAGATCCCATCAGTAATTTCATATTAAAATATCCTAGATAATTTATTCTGGAAAGAATTTGATGATAGGTTTAAGGAAACATCTCAATTTGTTCTTTATCTAATGTCATTGCTATTTATAAATTATAATGTCCTAGATAATTTAGTCCTCATAGAATATCATTGCTTTTTAGTGGAAAAAAGAGAGCACATTAGTAATTTTTCGCAATTGTTCAATTTATCTTTCCTAGATAATTAGCCTTCAAATTATTTGATGAGGAATATTCATAAGGCATTACAACTTGAAAAAAAAAAAGAAAAGAAAAAATACTAATGAGATCTCATAATTTAGTCCTGAATGAATCATATTGAGTTGTCTGAATTTTTATTGGTCCTAACCATTAATAAATATATGATTGAATGAATGATCTGAGACATGGAGTCATTTTATAGCTCTACACTTTCACTCTATACTCTTATATTTTATAGCTCTGTACTCAACAGTTGCCTCATTTGTTTCTGCTCGGTGAAACACACATGTTGAGATCTCCATTGAGTCTGCTGAGCAACATCTGAGCGATACGTGATTCCTCGGAGACTCGACAGGCAGTTCCTGTTGTTGGTCCGAACAAAATGCTCGTGCATGCCGATCACGTAGATGGTAAATACAGTTTGTTTGGTAGTCACAGGCCTGACCCTCATGTTAAAGCGCTACGCCGCTGTCTGCTGGAATCGCTATTGATGGATTAAATACTTCAGCCTGCATTGTGCCTCTGAATCCCATTTACAGAAGGATTTGCTGCATGGACACTTTCTTCTATATCCATTCGTCTTTTTCCAGGATTCGCCACTTCTATTTCCTTAAAATTCAGTCTTCTGAATGCTACGTGACTTCGGCGATGTGTGCCGTGCCTCACAATGCATGTTAGCGTCAGGGACAAAAAGAGCAGAGCACAAAGAGATTGCACTTTCTATTTGACATTTTTTTTTCCTGGCGTGTGCTTGTGACGTATTCATTGTCACCGCGGAGGGGCCGCCGTGCCGTGTGTGTCTCGTGGGTTTGATGATAAAACGTTTTCCGTGGCAGATTGTGTCTCGCAAGGAGGACTTCTGTAACTCCGGGGCGCTTTACACACTCGTTGAGCACAGCTAGAAGTTAATGTAGCATATGGTTAAAGCAAATCTGTCATGTGTCTTATCATGTAAGTTGGATTTGATGCTTGTTTGGACTTGATTAGAGTTTTAGAGACCAAAATGAGTTCATATTCTCTGGCGCATTTTGCAAAATGATGTCTTGAACTACTAATCGTAAGTAGGTCTTTAACTAGCATGTACTGAAAGCTTTATCTCACTCGTGATAGGAACTAATACCATGCTGTACTCTCTCTGACAGCTGTTCAACACATTTCATTTATATCTGCGTCTTGGCTCTTGGGAGGTCTAGAAGCTTGTCATATCTCACTTTAGCGGGCCATATTTCAAAGCAGTTTTAGTGGAAGGCTAGAGTTTAATGTTATAGAAATTATTTTATTAATGAAGATGCACTGAATACATGAATGCCTTTGTAGCTCCTGATAGACATCCAACAAGATAAAGCTGTTTCAAATTAAATAAACCGTCTGCCTTATTCTGTATTTTTTCTTGCAAGAAATTGTACATGCAGTTTTTATTTATGTATTTATTTATTAATTTATTTATTCATTCGTTTGTTTGGTATATTATTTAAATATATTTTAATATAGCAAAATCATAAATATATACATATCTAAATATCAGTAATTTATATATTTAAATAAAAACAACAACAATAATAATTATTATTATTATTTAAAATAGTTTATAATCTATACAACTTTACATAAATTTAACATATTTTTCTTTATTTTTCTTTATTTAATATACAAATGTATGTTAAATATATTTAAACATATCAAAATAATAATTAATTAAATACCTAAATATAATTATAATTTTGATGTATTTAAATATATTTAATAGTTATAAAAATGTTTTTAATTTTTCTTTATTTAATATGCAAATTTATATAAATAAATAAATAATGTATACAAAGTTTAGTATGATTTAAATAGAATTTAATACAATTTTAATATTTAAATAATATTGATTTACATACATTTAGATATTAAACAAATAAAAATAAATATATAAATACATAATTTATATAAAGTTTTATGATTTAAATATTTTTTTTTCTTTATTTAATATGCAAATTTATGTAAATAAATAAAATGTATATAAAGCTTAGTATATAATTTAAATATATTTAAACATCAAAATAATAAATAAATAAATACAATTTTGATATATTTAATAATCATATAAATATTTTTCTTTATTTTTCTTTATTTAATAAAAATGTATATAAATAAATGAATGAATGAATGAATGATGTATACAAAGTTTAGTATATGATTTAAGTATAATTTATAAAATGTTAATATTTAAATAAAATTGATTTACATAAATTAAACTAAGAAAAATAAATATAATAACATATCAAATTTATATAAGGTTTTATATTATTTAAATATATATAAATATTACTTAAAATGTATTTTCTTTTCAGCAATTATATAAAACAAATTTGTTTACATTTTGCTTAAATATAGATTAAATATATACAGCATGTGGCTTGTTATATATATATATATATATATATATAAATATATATATATATATATATATGGTTTTGGTAGATTGCACTACCCCTTCTTAAACAAATTATTGCGTAACTTTTAATGCGCTTTTGTGTGCCACAACTCTTTTGTACACGTTAGTATGAATGAAAAATGAGAATGGGCTGCATTCTCAGCAGTAACCTGACAAAAGGAATAAAAGCCCTCTCAAACTCCGGCCCGGGGAGATGGATTAAAATTGGATTAAACTAGCACCTTGACTATGAAATCCATCACGTTCCCTCATGCAAGCAGGAGGCTTATGGAAGTTTGTGCGAGCATAAAGCAGAAAGGAGTGATGAGGAGCTGACATGGACTGAAAAGTGAAGAATCTGTGCTCTTTTTAACAACCCAGGGTTTGACATGGATCAGACCAGGAAAATTATGTCATAAATAAAATAAATACAGTAAAAAAGTAATATTATACATTTACTAAAAGTAAATATGAGTTATTCTTGCCACTATAAGTGGGTGTTCTGTGTGGTTGCCAGAGTTGTTCTGGCTGGTTGTCAGGGTGTTGCTTGGGTGTTCTGAGTGGTTGTCAAGGTGTTGCTAGGGAGTTTTGTGTAGTTGCCAGGGTATTGATATGTAGTTGCTGTGGTGTGCTTGCTATTATAGTACAGTACAGTAGTCAACATTAGAAGTGGATCAAAACCTTTCATCAGAGTTGTCCTAAAACCAAAGCAATACCGTTCTTGAACTTTTTTGATCCACTTCAAAGGTTGACTACTGTATTTACAAATAATTTAAATGAGTTTAATTTTTATATATTTATTGTTCGCCAGGTTGTTCTGGCTGGTTGCTTGTGGGTTCTGTGTGGTTGCCAAGGTGTTGCCCGGTTATTGCTATGGTGTACTGTTACAGTATTTAAAAATAGTTTACATTTTTATGTATTCAATGGTTGCCAGGTTGTTCTGGCTGGTTTTCAGAGTGTTGCTATGTAGTTTCTATAGTGTACAATTATATTATTTATATTATTTAATTTATTATAAAATGAGATTTTATATTTTTAGTTTTCATTTTAATTTTAGGTTGTAGTAATTTTGCAATAATCATTTTTAAAATATTTTTATTTATTTATTTCAATTATAGTTTAAGTAATTTTAGTTTACTTAGTTTAGTTTGTTTTATGTTAGTAATTAGGCAACAATTATGGTTTTCATAAAAAAAAATTAAAGTGCATCTTATAAAATATAAGAATATAAGAATCTCTCTCTATATACAGGTGCTGGTCATATAATTAGAATATCATCAAAAAGTTGATTTATTTCACTAATTCCATTCAAAAAGTGAAACTTGTATAATGTATACATTCATTCCACACAGACTGATATATTTCAAGTGTTTATTTCTTTTAATTTTGATGATTATAACTGACAACTAATGAAAACTCCAAATTCAGTATCTCAGAAAATTAGAATATTGTGAAAAGGTTCAATATTGAAGACACCTGGTGCCACACTCTAATCAGCTAATTAACTCAAAACACCTGCAAAGGCCTTTAAATGGTCTCTCAGTCTAGTTCTGTAGGCTACACAATCATGGGGAAGACTGCTGACTTGACAGTTGTCCAAAAGACGACCATTGACACCTTGCACAAGGAGGGCAAGACACAAAAGGTCATTGCAAAAGAGGCTGGCTGTTCACAGAGCTCTGTGTCCAAGCACATTAATAGAGAGGCGAAGGGAAGGAAAAGATGTGGTAGAAAAAAGTGTACAAGCAATAGGGATAACCGCACCCTGGAGAGAATTGTGAAACAAAACCCATTCAAAAATGTGGGGGAGATTCACAAATAGTGGACTGCAGCTGGAGTCAGTGCTTCAAGAACCACTACGCACAGACATATGCAAGACATGGGTTTCAGGGTCCATGTCAAGCCACTCTTGAACAACAGACAGCGTCAGAAGCGTTTCGCCTGGGCTAAAGACAAAAAGGACTGGACTGCTGCTGAGTGGTCCAAAGTAATGTTCTCTGATGAAAGTAAATTTTGCATTTCCTTTGGAAATCAGGGTCCCAGAGTCTGGAGGAAGAGAGGAGAGGCACAGAATCCACGTTGCTTGAGGTCCAGTGTAAAGTTTCCACAGTCAGTGATGGTTTGGGGTGCCATGTCATCTGCTGGTGTTGGTCCACTGTGTTTTCTGAGGTCCAAGGTCAACACAGCCGCATACCAGGAAGTTTTAGAGCACTTCATGCTTCCTGCTGCTGACCAACTTTATGGAGATGCAGATTTCATTTTCCAACAGGACTTGGCACCTGCACACAGTGCCAAAGCTACCAGTACCTGGTTTAAGGACCATGGTATCCCTGTTCTTAATTGGCCAGCAAACTCGCCTGACCTTAACCCCATAGAAAATCTATGGGGTATTGTGAAGAGGAAGATGCGATATGCCAGACCCAACAATGCAGAAGAGCTGAAGGCCACTATCAGAGCAACCTGGGCTCTCATAACACCTGAGCAGTGCCACAGACTGATCGACTCCATGCCACGCCGCATTGCTGCAGTAATTCAGGCAAAAGGAGCCCCAACTAAGTATTGAGTGCTGTACATGCTCATACTTTTCATGTTCATACTTTTCAGTTGGCCAGGATTTCTAAAAATCCTTTCTTTGTATTGGTCTTAAGTGATATTCTAATTTTCTGAGATACTGAATTTGGGGTTTTCATTAGTTGTCAGTTATAATCATCAAAATTAAAAGAAATAAACACTTGAAATATATCAGTCTGTGTGGAATGAATGTATACATTATACAAGTTTCACTTTTTGAATGGAATTAGTGAAATAAATCAACTTTTTGATGATATTCTAATTATATGACCAGCACCTGTATATATATATTGAATTAGCTTTTATATTTATATCTTCAGTTTTAATTTTAATTTTAGCCATTTTGTTATGTGCTTTTGTAATTTTTATTAGTTTATATTTTTTATTTTATTGTTTTTTATTTACATCTATTTCAGTTTTAGTTTGAATAATGTTAGTACCTTAACTAATTTTACTTCAGTTAGTTTTCAAGACAACATTTCTCATTTTTGTGATGATCAAGTTAATGCTTTTCAATCTAATATTTATATTTTATTGTATTTGAGCTTCATTTCAATAACAACACCAGTTGCTAGGAGGGTTGTGCATCATTCCGAACTGAATGGAGGATGCCTATTAAATTTCAGTTAATTTCCAGAATTCTAATTCAATTGGAATTGATTCCTAGCAGACATAATGCAGAATTTCAGAATGCAGAAGTTAGAAAAATTAAGTCAACTGAAATTCAGCGCTGATCATCGATAGATAGATAGTGATGCTTGCCTTTGCCGACATTACCTCAGTCGCTAGGTCAATCAAAGTCTTAAATATTTAATCTGGGCTTACTTGCATAAATGTGGCGCTAATGATAGATGCCTGATGCGGGGTTTGTGTCTGAATGCATTGTTATGGATCCTCACCACAGTCAGCCGGCCCTGAATCATTTATGGCCTTCATGAACTCATAGTGAGATGTCTTTTTACAGTTCAATTGAAGCTGGCAGTGAGACGGCTGACCCCAGGCCGACCCCTGGCAGATATCTCAGCCTTCCGCAGATTCCTGCAGGCCTCCAGTCGCCATCGGCTGTCACTAAGCCAAATCAGTCAAAGCTTGACAGCTGCTGTCCGATGACTTCATTATGCTCCTATCTGGCTCGTGTTTGCCGTGCCGTGCCAAAGACACGTCTATTGACACCCACCTCCTTTTCCCCCACCCACCACAATCGATAGCAGTGATAAGGCAGACGGAGACAATGACAAATGGACTTTGAGAGGGAGATGATATGGATGTATCCAGATGTCCGCCCACTCCCCCGTTACCGCCAAACACATCTCCAGATGTCACCCTGCGCTGTCGCATGGATGCACAGAATTACTTTGGGAGTGAATGCAGCACCTGAATGCCATCCGAACGGTCATGCGTGTTTCGCTGTCACAGACGTGCAATGATTGCATCATGCTGTATTCACGTCAAGACCGCTTGCAAAGGACTGAGAAACAGCCTCGGGTGCCACACAGCACACTTAATGCATTAAAAGTGAGTAAATGAATGTTGGATAAATACGTGACCAGCATTCAAACTAAGCAAGCAATAGTCTCACATAATAATACATTTTAAAATATAATATGATTAAGAGAAACTCTTGTTTTTTGAAGATAGTATGCAAACAGTATTTAAAAATATGTAAATACTAAATCAACCAACATTTAAAACTCCAGAATTAATAGTAAAAAGTATATTAAAACTACCCAAGTTGTAATGCATTCTATTATTATGTGTGTGTGTGTATAGGCCTATATATACAGTATATATTAGAGGTGTAACGATACACGTATTCGTATTGAACCGTTCGGCTGAATTACAGCCGTGCCGATATACAGCCAGATATTGCTCGTATATAGTATGTAAACAATATATGTATACACTATAAAATAAAATAAAAATAAAAAGTAAAAATATACTATATTACTATGAAGGAATTTTCTGTATTGATTTTTTAAGCAGGTGTTTCATCTGTATTTTGTATTTTGAAGTTTAGATTTTTCTAAATTAATTTCTAAATATTGAATTCATTTCTGATAGTTTTGATAGTTTAGTGGTGGTTCTCAGTAGCTTTTGTAGTAATTACACTGAAAAAACATCTACTTATCTACCTGGAACAGCTTCGTCTTATTAAAAAGAGCAGGATGTCCTCTCTCTCTACTCCCTTCCGTCTGCTCAGGAACACAGGCGCTTGAATAAATACTGACATTTTATCACCTCTGAAGTAGTGAAGGAAAAGCAAAGGTCTTGAGCAAATATCGAAGGTTTGGTGTCAAGAAAATGTGTTTGTACAAGAGCATATATCAGTGGTCAGTGAAGACATCTGCTCAGAGGTAAAATTTTATTGCTCTTTTATAGCACAGGAGTAGGGATGGGTACCGAAACTCGGTACTAAATCGGTCTCGGGGCTAAATTATGAAAGACCGGAGTATCGATAAGCTCTGACGTTATCGGTTCTGCTGTCGGTACTGGAGAAATTATGAAAACACACATTTATTGTTGCTACATATACACATTATCTTGCAAATTCTATCTCACCAGAGTTGCCAGCTGTTTTATATGCAATAATATTCAAACATTTGTCTATGATGCATTTTTGCTATTCATAATTCAGAAGCAAGATCGCGCTCACGTGGAGGAGCTTCAGCACGCGCAACATGAAAGCCCTGATTAATTATGATAGAATAGAGAACTAACTATTCAAACAGCTGCTTACGCTTTAGGTCTGTGGCTGTTATATTAAGCTAAGTTTATTTATTTATTTTTGATTTTGGCTTCTAAGGATTATAGCCGCGTTTCTTCTAGCACAACTTCCATCCCTTTACAGCGGCGCGCATTCGTTCCTCCCGAACCAAAACTTAAAGTCTGAATCAGCTCAATTGGTGATTGTTGTAAAATGCTGTCTTTACTGTTGCTAAATTGCGGGACATGTTTGATAATAAAACGTTGAAAGTACAATCCGCACAAGAGACGCTGTTTCCCAGGCTGAAATGTGTGTGTGTGCGCGCGCGCGCGCGTGTGTGTGTGTGTGTGTGCGTGTGCGTGCCTGCGCGGAGCGCTCCAAAACAGACAAGCAGATTACAGTTTGAGCTTCGGGCGCGTCCAAACGATCAAATACACACAAAAATATGTCACAATGGCCAGCTACTAGAGTATTCACTTAAACAGTTTGTCTTAAGTGGACCAGAACTGTTCGGAGAAAATCCGATGTGTGTCAATATATTGCCTTAAAGTGACAGACTGGCGCTTCAATGTTAATCAAAGAACAAAATGCAAAGAGAAAATCCACCACAGCTCTTAATCTGAATAACGTTATAGCTTTAATAAGCATTAATCTATCAATACATACAGTGAAAACTATGCAGTGTGCATTTACATTTGATTACTTTTAGATTTCTTTTGTAGGCTATTACTTGCCTGAACAGTAATGTTAGTAGACCTTCATGGAAAAATTAAAGCACTGTTTATTTCATTTAATTTGTATATTTATTGTATTTGTCAGTTTGTTTTTACTTTGTTTCTTTGTTAATATTCTTACTGTATCTTATGTATATAAAACACTAAAAATGCATGCACACTGGTGCATTTACAAATTGATGTTTTATATTAATTTAATTAAATATTTATTTTACATTTCAGAATATAAAGTAATGTTAATTCAGCTCCTAATTTGTTATATATATACAGTATAACAAAAAGTACCGATAAGAATACCGTTAAAGTACCGGACCGATAAGCAGTATCGATAAGAGTAGTAATACCGTTAAAACCTTAACGATACCCATCCCTACACAGGAGACTTACTGGAGTTCTCTGTTTAAAATAATAGTTCACCCAAAAATAAAAAATTGCTTAAGATGTACTCACCCTCAGGCAATCCAAGATGTAGATGAGTTTGTTTCTTCATCAGAACAGATTTGGAGAAATGTAGCATTACTTACTTACTCACCAATGGATCCTCTGCAGTGAATGGGTGCCGTCAGAATGAGAGTCCAAACAGCTGATAAAAACATCACAATAATCCATAAGTAATCCACATGAATCCAACACTTAATGTCTCATGAAGTGAAAAGGTCCGTGTTTCCATCATTTAGATGTTTTAACTTTAAACCATTGCTTCCAGCTAAAATACAAGTTCTCTATCAATAATACTGCTTTATTCAGGGAATAAGCTGTTTAGTCTGAATCAGGCGAGAAATATGCTCAGATTAAGCACCGTTTACAAGACAAAACCATTCAAAACAGCTCTAAACAAATATGTTGGTGGATTTTGATGTGGATTTGACGATGAAAACAGGGGATGGACTTTTTCACTGCAGGAAGCGTTATTATTAATCATGGACTTATATTTTGGCCAGTAGTGACAGTTTAATCTTTAAATGCCTTAATGATTTATTTGTTTCTTACAAATGTGTAGATTTTCACTTCACAAGACATTAACTGATGGACTGGAGTGGTGTGGATTACTTATGGATTATTGTGATGTTTTTATCAGCTGTTTGGACTCTCATTCTGACGGCATCCATTCACTGCAGAGGATCCATTGGTGAGCAAGTGATATAATTAATTTAAGTTACAACGTAGTTGTAAGTTGCAATGTGAATATATTGCAGCTTAAATCGTTTAATGTTTGCTCAAATTTGATGAGATGTTTGAATTCATATTGAAAGACTTTTGATTGCAGACTTATCTTTGCAAATCTGAGCAACTTATTTTTATTTGCTCATTTGTAGGGTGATGTTTCAGTAGAGTAGTCATTCTTTGTGTTTGAAACCTTTAAAAGTTTCTGTACTCTTGCTGGGCTCATTTTATTGGACTCTAAAGCACTGAACACATGTTAACAGTGGATGACAGAGGGAGATGTTCTTAACCCACAAAGCTGTGGATGGAGCATAACTCTGCGTGCGAGCATGCGGCCAACATACACAATTAACAGACACGTTCCACAAAGGTTACCGCTGTCAAAGACTGTATTCCAATCTGCAGACAGAGAATTCAATTCAAATCTAGATTTCTCACACTTGAGCGAAGCGGGATTCCAAGATGAAGCTACATGATTGTGTCACTGAAAATACCAGCCCAGCATGGCCAGTTTTTCTGTGTTGCTTTTGTCAAGCCAGATTCAAAGTTTTTTTTTATCCTCTGCTAATCTGAAATTGGATCACCAAGAACTGAGACAAGACTTTTCCTTGCCAGTTTTTTTTTTCAGCAGCATTTATGGCTTTTCACACTATTCCTATCCCTGTCAGGCCATTGTTTCAAACTGGTCATTTTGAAGAGGGTCCAAACTGCTTTATGAACTGGGTTATGAAAACTGTAGAGCATTTACAGTGACATATTTTTTTTTAATTTACATTTTCATAAATTTAGTTTAAACTAAATATCAGTGCACATTGTACACACACACACACACACACACATATATATATATATATATATATACATATACACACACACACACACACACACACACACACAGGGGCAACCAAAATTTTGAAATAATATTTTTTTTTATGTTTTTGATAACAACAATAATATTTCTTAGTATTGTCAATGTTGAAAACCATGTACATGCCATGATACTTTTTTCAGGATAGTTTGATGAATGGAAAGTCAATCAAACAGCATTTATTTTTAAGTGGATTTAAAAAAAATGTAACATTGTAAATGTATTTACTGTCACTTTTGATCAGTTTAATTCATGCTTGTTCAATAAAAGGATTGATTGATGGATGGATCGATTGATGGATTGATCATATTTACCCCAAACTTTTGAATGGTAGGGTATCACAGTTTCTATAAAAAAGCAGCAAAAAAGATTTTCAACATTAAATAAGAAATGTCTCTTGAGCAAAAAACTAAAAAAAAAAATCACTATTTGCATCAGAATACACAACTAGCCTACTTGTGAAACTGCTATCAGTTTTTGCCAGCATAATGTTGTAGTTACGACCATCTACCAGCATGGGCTTAAAGGGATAGTTCACCCCCCAAAAAAATTTTTTTGTCATAATTTACTCATTTTGTTACGTTTCTGTTTAGTTAGTTTCATTATTTGGACATTTAGTTTGTTCTCTGTAGTTTCTTGTTATCCTTTGTCCACTTTTTAGTTGTCATGGTAATTCATTTAATCAACTCAGGCGTTCATCGTTACTGCCCTTATTTGTCTTGTATTTAAGTTGCTGCAGTTTGACCTTTCAGTGGTCTGGTATTGTCTGTGTTATACACAGCTGTCTCGCAGTTTGGCTATCTGTGGATTTATTTAATAAACCTTGTTTGAATTTCACCAACGTTTTCATCTTTGGACTAAACGTGACACACTTCATGTGATTTCAAACCTGTATGAATTTCTTTTATATGTAGAGCACACAAATATCTATGCTGGTATTTTGAACCTCATTGACTTTCATTGTATGGAAAAAAACACTAAAAAACATTTTTTGAAAGCATCCTCATTGTGGAACGACATGAGGTTGAGTAAAGGGTGACAGAATTTTCATTTCTGGGTGAACTATGCTTTTAAGATAACCAGCCAAACACTGACACCTTGGTACTTTTCTGTTAGTGTTATTTGCACATTATTTTGGGAAAGTGCTTATTGCAGATTTGTACAGACGAAGTTTGAACAAATGCTGTTTTTTGTGTATTTTTAGTGACATCTTCCATGAATGACTCTTGGGGTGTGTTTCAGAATGGCTTTAATTCTCTGTGATGCCTGCATGTATGTTTGCAGCTGCTTGTTTTGTGCCATGCTCATTCCAGGAACAACGGCACGGATTATGAATGGATGTATTCAGGAGAACGATCTCCCCTCGTTCTGCACTGACGGGTTTGACATGTCCCATAAAAATAAACCAAAATAAAAAATGAGACACTTCAATATTTTATTCAAACAAAGATGCTAAAAGTGAGTTAATGAGGGCCCCTGCATGAATAGAGGGAGTTTGGACCTATAGAGACGTTATATACAGCTATACAGTTAGATACAGCTATCACTCACTAAAACAATTACTTTATTAAAATTAAGTTATTAAAAGCTATTTTTTTTATTAATGTTTCAAATATTCATTTAATTAATTTAGAATTATTGTTGAATTTCTGATTATTATAATTCAAACATGTGCTAATTTAAAATGGAAATAATCTGTTTATTTTCAATAAAGCAATATTAATTAAATAAGTTTATAGTCCATGAATATTTCCTGAGTTTAATTAAGAATAATTGTATTATTATAATTGTATGTCTGTACATAATTGTATTTTGTTTTATTATTTTATTAATATAATTTTGAAGTTATATTAAATTTGAAATAATGGGTGTTTATGTCTTCTGTAAAGCTGTCATGAAGCTGTGAATAATTTATTTATAATCTATTTATAATGTATAATATAATGTAATTATTTAATGAATAAATGTTTACATTACATTATTATATTAATAATATATAATTAAACATTTAATATATTAACACATTTAATATATTAATTTAAATATATCGCATTAATTTATAATGACCATATTTTTATTAATTATTATTGTTTTGTTTTGTAATTCTTATAATAATGTGCTTCAATAAAGCTGTCATTGAGTTATGTCATTTAACTGAATAAAAGTTTTTCGTTTCCCATGATCTGAGAAGCCATGGATCTGCATTAAAATAATAGCCTACCTTTTATATCGATATGGAGATTATGTAGATTAGTTCAATTTACATAAAAAGTGTCTCGTTTAGATGTAAAATATCTGAGCAGAAGGATTTTCATTGTGGCTCCTTGTACCGTCACTTTGATTAATTTCAAACATTTTCTCTCATTGATCGTCTAATATGAGATGTAGCTAAAACAAAACGCAGACTTTTATCAGAAACCTGATGAAAGAACTAAACGAATTACTCGCAGCCCTCGAGCCAACCTGCAAAGTCTTAGATTTGAACAGACTCTCTAATCTAATCATTAGTGCAAGGACAAATTAAATTTAACCGCTAAAGACTCAAAGTGGGAGGCTGGTTACGGTGTTCGCTCGAATCCAACATTTTAATTACCGCATCAGGCTGTATAGTTTCCCCATGGGAAGCGCGGGCCGAGGTGAGGCCAGGGAAGCGAGGAAATCTGCTGCTTTGGAAGATGTACTTGTGAGAAGAGGCCAAGTTCATGGTGGCCGAGCTCAAGGCTCCTCTGAGGTCAGCGTTTTCCCTTTCAATTAGGCCGGTCGAGTCCGTAATGTATTCAGAGGAGGAGATCTAGCCAAGGCCAGTGGGAGCTGAATGCTAGTGTACTGGTTTTGCTGTGACGGCCTTAAACTTGTGCTTTTCCAACCGCTGTTTATAAGTTAGCACTTTTGCCCTGGTTAGCAATTAAAAGATTTAGTAAAACACTTTTTGACTGATAAAAAAAGGAATACATCATTTTTACATTTTCTGCAGAAAACCTGAGTGTTGCTTGCCTTAGATAGTGCTGCTAATTTGCTTTTTAAAGCTTTGTGATGCTTTTTAAGTGAACTTATTTGATTTCAGTTGGTTGACAAGGCCATTTTTATATCATATCATATATCGTTTTTTTTTTTCTTTTTATAATTTTAGTAATGTGCTTTTGTCATTTTTATTAGTTTTTGTAGATTTTTTTTATTTATTTTTATTTTGGTAGATTGCACTACCCCTAAAAAATTTTTTACCCCTAAAAAAAAACTAAAAATTGATTTTTAGTTTTCATTATTTTAGTACTTTGGTTTCACTAACATTTTTGTAGTTTTAGCGTTTTATTTAATTTGGTTGTAAATGTGTGATTTTTATCATTTTTCTTTTTTTTTTTTTTTTACATTTAGTATACTTTTGTCATTTGATTGTTTTTCATTCTGTTATATTTAACTTGTTTTTATTTCATAGTTAGTTGTAGTCATTTTAGTACTTAAGTATTTATTATTTAACTTATTTATTTATTTATTGGTTTGCTTGTTTGTTTGTTGTTGTTGGTTGCCAAAGCATAATTTTTATTCTTTTTTGTTTGCAGTTTTTATTGTGCTTTTTGTTTAAGCTTTAGTCATTTTAGTAATGTGCTTTTGCCATTTTATTGCCTTTTTTATATATATATATATATATATATATATATATATACAGTATTTCTATTTTTCTTTTTTCATTTTTGTCAGTTTTAGTTTTTGTAATTTTAGTACTTCATCTTTTTTTTCCCCTGTTGGTTGCCAAGGTGTTTGCTAATAACTCATTTTCCTTTTTAGTTTTTTTTTTTTGATTTAGTGTTTTTAAATCTAATATTTATATTTACTTTTATTTCAGCTTTATTTTAATGAACTAAACTACTTTTAATATTGTATTATGATGCCTTCACCACTTGTAGTATCTGTTCTCTCAGTATCTCAGTCTTGTTTTCATGTCCTCCTGTTGTTTATCTCGCCGTATATCATAAGAGTTTGTAATAATATCCATAGAGGAGAAGATTAGCCTTGAAGAGTATCAGGCTAATAACAGAACATCCTGAGACTCTCCACAGGCCACAAAACCATAATTTTCCCATAACAACATAATGCTACGTGATGCTATTTTGCTGCTACTATGACTAAGGCCATAAGTGCACAGATGCAGATGTGAAACCTTTTATGCAAAGCAACATGCATCGCAGCAGCATTATTTTAGTATTGTTTATATAGTATAATAATATTTATTAATATTTTGATTTAGCTTTTCTTTTTTTTCTTTTTTTATGTATTCATTTTTAGAATTACAGATTGTTTTCTATTTTCAGTTTTATTTTATTTTTTGTTTTTAAATTAACTTATTTATGTATTTATTTATTTATTTTAGTGCTGTCAAATGATTAATCACGATTAATTGCATCCAAAATAAAAGTGTTTGTTTACATGTATATGTGTATACTGTGTATATTTATTATGTATATATAAATACACACACATACAGTATATATTTTGAAAATATTTCCATGTATATATTTAAGTTAATATAACTGATATTTTATATAAATATTGTAAATGTATAAACATAACATATTTTCTTAAATATATACATGCATGTGTGTGTATTTATATATACATAATAAATATACACAGTACACACACCAGTATATTATATTATTAGTATATTATGTAAACAAAAACTTTTTATTTTGGATGCGATTAATCGTTTGACAGCACTAATTTATTTTGATTGAATTTATTTTTTTTATTTAAGTTTTGTTTTAGTACTTAAACGTTGGTAGCCAAGGCATTAAACAATTGACAATTATTTTTTTTTTATTTTTTTTTTAAGTAAAATTATTTGTATTTATATTTCATTTCAGTGTTATTTCAATTTTCATTTTATGTTTTATTATTTTAATTAGTTTATTTTATTTTATTTTAATATTTTTTTTAGCACCAAACTTTACTTTGCAAAAACAAATTTATAGTAAATAAACTGGCAGCTGTGAGTGTCAGAACTTTAGTGTAAAAAAACAACAACAGTAGCAACATTTAAAATATTACAGATTTAACTCTAAAAAAAATATATATATTTTTTTTAACTTGGAGTTAAACTGACAGCAAAAAGATGTAACACAAAAACCTCATGTAAATTAAAAACATTTATTTCAATTAAAAACAATCTACAAAACGGGCGGTTCTGGGAATTTTCGCTGTAAATTATAAGATGACTCGCTCTTTTTCACTTCCAAAAACTGTACATTTAAGAGTATTTCACTTGTGGAGAATATAGCATATTGTTTGTACATCATAATACAGCAACATTCATTATTGACAGTTTTCCCATAGTTTCCTGAGCTTCATCATCTGTCCACTCTGCTTATCCGGCAGCCCTCCTCTTGTAATTATCAGTGAGTATTCAGCGCTGGCTCGCAGAGCTCCAGAGATGAAAGCAGCGCTGTGTCCTCCTCGCGAGGCTCTACGCAGTCGACTTTCACAGCGCCACTAGCCTTCAACTCCCTGCTTCACTATTTCATGAGCAGGACCAAAGAGAAGAGCTAATTACCCACAGACAGCTCTATCAAAATAAGGTCTTCACAGAGGACGGCCGTCCATACGTTCTGCTTACGCTGAGGAGAGAAGAGGTGCTTCCCTTTAAGACGGAGTGCTGTTATTCTTGACCGTCTACCTGAAAGTCACTCAGTGTTCACGCTGATGAAAGTTGTATAGCATATTTCATCAGTGTTTCTAGAAGTCTTGAGGAACCCAGATTTGAATTATTTATCATCAGCGTTGAGGAAGCTGCTTTATGAGTGGCAAGCTCCTGTATTTATTTCAAGCAGGGACAGAGTTTAGTTGCATGCTGCTGTTTTTGACTCTGTATATTCTGTGAAGTGGTATATTTTCTTATTAATTCTTATACTGTATTTTCTTATTTTATTTAATTTTATTTTAATATTATTTTTATTATTATTTCAAACAATATATATATTTTGCATCATTTTCATATTTTTTACTCAAAAATATTTAGTTACATGCTGCTGTTTTTGACTCTGTATATTTTGTATAGTACTATAATTCCTTATTTTATTTTTTTCACCTTTAATCTATTTTTTGTTTAAGTTTTGGTTGTTTTAGTACTTTATATTAAACTTTTTTTTTTCATTTGGTAGCCAATTGACAGTTTTCAATTTTCTTTTTTAAATAAAATTATTTATATTTTATTTCAGTGTTATTTCAATTTTAATTTTATGTTTTAATATTTTATTATTATTAATTTTTAGCACCAAACTTGACTTATTTGCAAAAGCAAATATTTGAAATTTATGGGAAATAAACTGGCAGCTGTGGGTGTTTTTATTTTATTTTATTTTATTTTAGCAATGATGCAAACACAATATATATATTGCATAATTTTTATACTTTTTCCTCAAAAATATTTCGTTACATGCTACTGTTTTTATTTTGCATAGTACTATATTGTCTTAATTTAGTTTTTTTGTTTGTTTGTTTTTTCAAAAAGGGGTGAAACCACATATATTTAGCATCTTTATCATAATAATGATAAAATATTTTGGTAAATGCTGCGGTTTAGCTTGGCATTTGCTGTTGTATATTCTGTATACTACTGTATTGTCTTTTTACAGTATTTAGTGTAAATATAATTCTGAGTTTAATTCTGTCACCCGAGATTTATTTATTCAGTAACCCTTATTGTTTTTGAACCAGAACTATGCAGTTCTTTATAAGTTATAGACTTATAATATTTTGCTTTCTTAAATAGCTTCATTGTAGTTAGTTTCAAGTAAGCACTATTTGCTCTACAAACCAGTATAATTATGATAATGAATTAAAATAATATGAAAAATACAAGTCTGCAATATCAAGCAGCAGTTTTTGGAAAAAAAAAAATGGATTTTGGATTTTAGTATTTTGAAAACAGCTCATGCTACTGAAAAGTGTAGTTAAAAATGAGTAGTAACAACTTTAAGTTAGTTATTTTGCAATATTGTTTACCTGTTTATTGGTTTGGTGTTCTGTGACCAATACAGTTGATGGTTGTGGACAGCTTCATTCACATCGATCAGCATTTCCATTTTTTGCTTCAGGCTCATGATATGAAGCTTTAAGTTCATTTGCCACTCATAATAAAATATTTATTCATGCCTGATTATTTGCGTTGCATAAGAAACTGCTTAAACCGCACAAAACCACCCATGAATAACGAGGGATTCTGAACGTTATTAAGGAAATGCAGGCCACATTCATCATGATATTAATCTTATGCACCACAATACATATGTAAACGTTTTAAAAAAGCTCTCATGCACATTGCTGTGAAAAGTGATATGCTGCTGAAATAATAATGGACTGATTTATATGAATCTTCACACTGTAAATATGTAAATCCACAAATAAGATCTCTATTGCATTAACGAGGTGTTTGCAACAGCACATTTTGTGCGTGTAGGTTCACCTTTTGTTCACATTCCGCTGGCTTTATTTTATTTTATTTTATTTTATTTTATTTTATTTTATTTTGATAGATAGATAGACAGACAGACAGACAGACAGACGGATAGCTAGATGCATAGATAGATGCTTAATTTGTTTAAATATTTTACCTTTTTTATGTTTTGTGCATTGAGCACTGCCTAAAAGAACTATATAAATAAACACACACAAACACAGTGCCGTGAAAAGGTTTTTGCCCCCTTCATATTTTGCATATTTGTCACACTTAAAAGATTCAGATCATCAAAAAAAAAAAAATATTACACAAAGATAATGCAAGTAAATACAAAATGCAGTTTTTAAATGATGATTTCAATTTGTTAAGGGAAAAAAGCTGTCCAAACTCAAAATCAGTTGCCCCCTCCTGTTAAATCATGAAAGAACCATGATTAATCACATTATTTTAGAAAGCTAAATAAATTTCACTAGCCAAACCCAGGCCTGATTACTGCCAGACCTGTTGAATCAAGAAATCACTTAAATAGAACCTGTCTGACAAAGTGAAGCATGCTTAAAGAGCAACACATCATGCCGCGATCTAAAGAAATTCAATAGTTGACATGTATCAGTCTGAAAAGGGTTATAAAGCCATTTCTAAAGCTTTGGGACTCCAGCGAACCACGGTCAGAGCCATTATCCACAAATGGAGAAAACATGGAACAGTGGTGAACCTTCCCAGGAGTGGCCGGCTGACCAAAATTACCCCAAGAGCGCAGCGACGACTCATCCAAGAGATCACAAAAGACCCCACAACAACATCTAAAGAACTGCAGGCCTCACTTGCCTCAATTTAGGTCAGTGTTTATGATTCAACAATAAGAAAGAGACTGGGCAAAAACAGCATCCATGGGAGAGTTCCAAGGCAAAAGCCAAGCTGACCAAAAAGAACACAAAGGCTCGTCTCACATTTGCCAAAAATATCTTGATTATCCCCAAGACTTTTGGGCAGATATTCTGTAGACTGATGAGACAAAAGTTGAACTTTTTGGAAGGTGTTTGTCCCATTACATCTGACGTAAAACCAACACAGCATTTCATAAAAAGAACATCATACCAACAGTAGGGTTGGGTACCGAAACCCGGTACCAATATGGCACCGGTACCTATGTAACCGGTATGTACTAGAACCGAATCAGAACGCAGATTTTGGTACCTCATTTCGGTGCCATGCCTGAGCGATCGATTAAAATATTTTCTCTGAAACGAACGTAAGAAGCATCATCACCGGCACCGCACGTGAAAAATAATTTCCCGACTGAGAAAATGCACGTGCACTCATGTCGGAAAGCTCTAATAATACAAGTCCAGCAAATCTTTGTAGTAACTCGAGTGTGCTGTTTTCACATTCTGACTTAAAAGCACAACTCGGGAAATGAGAGAATAACATTTTAACATTGAAACATTGCAATCTAAAAACAAAAATAATGCTTTTAAAGCAGAAGTTAAATTTACTAAACTAAAAATTAAAATAATAAAAAAGCACAGACTAATTGAGTAAAAAGGCTATTTTGATTACCCATTTACACTTTACAGTTACTTACTTGTAGGTTTAAAATTCTACATATGTCACATTTATTGTCCAGCTACAAATATTTCAGCAAAATGTATATTTTAGTCAGAGTTATTGCGCTCCTATTTCATTGCGCTCTGTCTGTTTGGCGCGCATGGGCGCGGCGGCGCTCGTTTTAAATGAAGTCTGTGAAGTTTAGCAGAGAATCAGCAAAATGGAAATATTTCCATGGCTTTCTAACGTTTACAGATGGTGAATATACCTGTGAAATGTAAGTTATGCATTAGGGAAAACAGCTCGTCTCAAACACATTAAACAGCGTCTCTGTCAGCGGCACACACAGTCTTTCTGTCAGAGCATCTGACGGGGCGAGCGCAAGCCGCTTCAAACTGAAACTTTAAACTATAGGCTACTATATCTTACGAGTTTTTTTTAAAGCCCTTCATAAAGCTTGTCACATGTTTAGAACAAATTGTATTATGCAGTTTCTCCGCAGTTCAGTCTGTGTCCTCCCTAGATATTTTTTCAGATGCGCTCGTATCAAACTACTGTATATTGATATTAACGGTATTGCTTCATACCGTATCGCTTATAAAGAATATATCGTACAAACTCGATATACCGCCCAGCCCTAGCTTAAATTAAAATGCCTAAAGCTAAAATTCTCTTGTATTCACGTTTTTAAACCTGTTGTCCAACAAAAGAGAACATTATAACCTTTTTAGTCCACAATACCAGTTAAATGCTTCCTTTTGTGATCTGATGTAGTGTAACACCACGCCAGCAGAGGGAGCTCTCGCCTGAGTTTTGACTGTGAGCTCTTCCTCTGCAGTTACTTCCTGTTTGACGGCCATATTAACCTGGCCACCACATTGCATCCTTGCGAAGTATTGCCAGTTTACCCTGCCTTACCAAGCGTTTATATCTCTGTCTAGTTCTCCTGTGTATGACCAGTTTGCCTGTTTCTCTTGACTTCTCTTTTGGATTGCACTTTTATCTGTTTGCCTGTTTGGACTGCCTCCTTGTGTATCGACCTCACCGCTTGCTTTGCTGACACTGAGTTTGGAATTGTGGAACTGTTTAATAAACTCTGCATATGGATTCTACTTCAGCTTCCGCCTCAACTCCGTTACAGAATACTTCGCCACCAATGAATCCAGCAGAGGTTTCTCAGCTCCAAGCAGCTTTCGCTTATCAGAGCGAGTTGTTGAAAAATTACCAGGAACAACTCAACAAACTGCAATCCGCAAACGACCATTTAATCCACTACATTCGATCGCTTCCCTCGCCCTCCACATCAACGGTAAGACTGGCATTGCCAGATAAGTTTGATGGTTCAGCAGGACAATGTCGTGGGTTTATTCGTCAAGTCCGTATCTATGTGGAAAGCCAAAGAGATCAGTTTTCTTCTGAGGGAAGTAAATGCACGTTCCTAATGTCTTTGTTATCTGGCAAAGCGATTGATTGGGCTTCAGCGGTTTGGGAGGCAGATTCACGATTTCAATCGTCTTTTGAGTATCTATTACAACAACTTAGTGAAGTATTTGAATATCCTGAGGGGGGCAAGGATATTTCTACGCAATTGCTTCACATGTCACAAGGGAACCGCACCGCTGCAGATTTCGCCATTGAATTCAGAACTCTTGCTGCTCAAAGTGGATGGAATGATGTGTCATTGAAGGCTGTGTTCAAACAGAGTTTAAATTTGGAGCTTCAGGCTGAGTTAGCCTGCAAGGGTGAGGACTTAACATTTACTGCATTCATCACCATGGCCATCAAGATCGATAATTTGCTGAGAAACACACCCAAGAGAAAATCCACTCGACAACCAGTATGTGATTGTCTACATAGACGACATCCTTATATATTCCAAGTCTGAAGATGAACACATTAAACATGTTCAAACCACCCTCTCTCGTCTTCGAGAACACCAGCTCTTTGTGAAAGCAGAGAAATGTGAATTCCATGTACAGCACACCACTTTCTTAGGATATCACATAAGTCATCATGGAGTCGAGATGGATAATTCCAAGATTCATGCAGTTACGGAATGGCCTCAACCATCAACAATTAAGGAACTTCAACGATTTCTAGGTTTTGCAAACTTCTATCGCCGTTTCATCAGAAACTACAGCATGATTGCATCACCGTTGACATCTCTCCTGAAGGGGAAACCATCCAAGTTGAGATGGTCAAACGAAGCTACCGCCGCTTTCACAAAACTCAAATCAAGCTTCACGTCGGCCCCTATCTTGAAACACCCTGACCCTAACCTGCCATTTGTACTGGAGGTGGATGCTTCAGACTGTGGAATTGGAGGAGTACTATCACAACGTCATGGTCAACCAGCTAAGTTGTATCCATGTGCTTTCTTTTCAAGGAAACTTACTTCTGCTGAGAGGAACTATGATGTTGGTAACAAGGAGTTACTGTCCATGAAAGCGGCAATAGAGGAGTGGAGACATTGGCTGGAGGGAGCCATTCATCCATTTCAGGTTATCACAGATCACAAAAACCTTGAGTATGTAAAAAGTGCCAAAAGACTAAATCCACGTCAGGCCAGATGGTCATTATTCTTCTCAAGATTCCAGTTTACTGTCACATATCGTCCAGGAAGCAAGAATAGTAAAGCAGATGCCCTCTCCAGGCGCCATGATCCTCCCTTCCAAGAACATTCACCAGAACCCATCTTGCCTCCCTCAGTCATTATTGCTCCTGTAAACTGGGACATCATGGAGGAAATTCAAAGGGCCACTCAACAAGATCCTCCGCCTGCCAGGTGCCCACCCAACAAGCAGTATGTTCCCCAGGTACTACGACAGCGGGTCATGCAATGGGTCCATACATCCATCAACTCAGGCCATCCAGGTATCTCTCGTACCATCAAATTGATCCACAATGCTTTCTGGTGGCCAGCAATGAATAGAGAAATAACAGATTACGTGAAGGCTTGTCAAATTTGTGCACAGTCTAAGACCCCAAAGGAACTTCCATCTGGTCTGCTGCAGCCACTACCTATTCCTCAACGTCCATGGTCCCATCTGTCAATTGACTTTGTGACTGATCTGCCCCCCGCCAAAGATTTCACAACCATTCTGGTCATCATTGACAGATTCTCCAAGTCTTGCCGCCTCATTCCCCTCAAGGGTTTACCAACTGCCATGGAGACAGCTCAAGCATTATTTCATCAGGTCTTCCGAATCTATGGTTTACCCGAAGACATTGTTTCTGATCGAGGAACTCAGTTCACTTCCCAGGTATGGAAAGCCTTTTGTCGTCAATTGGACATTAACGTGAGTTTGACGTCAGGATATCATCCCCAGTCAAACGGTCAAGTCGAGAGATTGAACCAGGAGATCGGTAGATACTTGAGATCTTACTGCAGCCGGGAACAAAACCGGTGGGAGGAATTCCTACCATGGGCGGAATATGCTCAAAATTCCCTCACTCATGCCTCTACAGGACTCACCCCCTTTCAATGTGTGCTCGGATATCAACCCCCTTTGTTCCCGTGGTCTGGCGAACCTTCTTCTGTTCCAGCAGTGGATGACTGGATACGTCGTAGCGAGAGGGTGTGGGACAGCGCTCATGTTCATCTTCAAAGAGCTGTACGAGTACAAGAACTCCAGGCCAATCGAAGAAGGCGTCCACATCCTCCCTACCAACCGGGACAAAGGGTCTGGCTCTCCACCAGGGACATCAAGCTACGTCTGCCGAGCAGGAAGCTCAGCCCAAGGTATGTTGGCCCATTCAAAATTTTAAAACAAATAAATGAGGTCACATATCAGCTTGAGCTTCCTGCTAACTACCGCATCTCTCCATCTTTTCATGTCTCGCTCCTCAAACCGGTCCACCCGAATGCCGACCCCAACGCGGAGTCCCAAGAGCCACCACCTCCGCTGGACATCGACGGATTGCCAGCTTATAGGGTAAATCTGCTGCTGGACTCAAGGCGTAGAGGGGGTCGGCTTCAATACTTGGTGGACTGGGAGGGCTACGGACCAGAGGAGAGATCATGGATACCTGCTTCTGATATTCTGGACCCATCACTCATAGAGGAATTTCATCGAGCCAGGCCCGATCGTCCAGCGCCACGACCACGGGGACGTCCACGTAGAGCGCCAGGAGTCGCTCCTAGAGGGGGGGGTTCTGTAACACCACGCCAGCAGAGGGAGCTCTCGCCTGAGTTTTGACTGTGAGCTCTTCCTCTGCAGTTACTTCCTGTTTGGCGGCCATATTAACCTGGCCACCACATTGCATCCTTGCGAAGTATTGCCAGTTTACCCTGCCTTACCAAGCGTTTATATCTCTGTCTAGTTCTCCTGTGTATGACCAGTTTGCCTGTTTCTCTTGACTTCTCTTTTGGATTGCACTTTTATCTGTTTGCCTGTTTGGACTGCCTCCTTGTGTATCGACCTCACCGCTTGCTTTGCTGACACTGAGTTTGGAATTGTGGAACTGTTTAATAAACTCTGCATATGGATTCTACTTCGGCTTCCGCCTCAACTCCGTTACATGTAGCTTCTTGTCACAGAATGAGGCAGAAAATATGTTCCATAATGCATTGATTAGCAATGAATTATAAATATACTTAATTATTATGAAAATACCAGAGATGGCTTGAATAACACAGATAAACTATATATTGTCGTAGTCAAGTGTTTAATGTATTTGTTTTATCATTCAAAACGTTTATATCTTCTGTTTACTCAGTTACAGCGATAGCCGTGACCAGCTGACCAGCGATGCCTCGTGGTACCATCACAGAGAGGCTCAAAATCACTCTCCAGAACATTCTCGTTCACCATTCCTGGCTGGTGGAATGATCTTCCCACCCCTATCCGGAATGCTGGATCCTTGTCAATCTTCAAGCAACAACTGAAAACTCATCTCTTTCGGCACTACTTGACTTCATCCTAAACATACCCCCCCCCCCCAAAAAAAAAACACTTAATCTTTCCCTTTATCTTTTTCTCCTTCCCTTGCTAGCTTGTACTTACTTGAACAATGACTGAGACTTGGTGTTACGAGCACTTCCTCTGTCTGATTGCCTCTTCAAGATGAATCGCTTTATGTATTCCCCAATTGTAAGTCGCTTTGGATAAAAGCGTCTGCCAAATGACTAAATGTAAATGTAAATGTAGCAATGCCTTTGTCCATATTGGGGATTTCCTGGAGCTTCATGATTTCCATATACAGATATACCGTTTAGGCACCGGCACCGTTTTAAAAGTATCGATTTGGCACGGTATCGAAAAAAAAAAAAAAACGATACCCAACCCTAACCAACAGTCAAACATGGTGGTGGTAGTGTGATGGTCTGGGACTGCTTTGCAGCTTCAGGACCTGGAAAACTTGCCATAATTGATGGAACCAAGAATTCTGCACACAATCAGAAAATCTTGAAGGAGAATGTCCGGCCGTCAGTTTGGGACCTCAAGCTCAAGTGCACTTGGGTTATGTTGCAGTACAATGATCCCAAACACACCAGCAAGTCCACCTCTGAATGGCTCAAGAAAAACAAAATTAAAGTTTTTGAGTGGCCAAGTCAAAGTCCAGACTTAAATCCAATTGAGATGCTGTACCTTAAACAGCCCTTTCATGCTTCAAAACCCTCCAATGTGGATGAATTAAAACAATTCTGCAAAGAAGAGTGGGCCAAAATTCCTCCACGGTGATGTGAAAGACTCATTGCCAGTTATTGCAAACGCTTGATTGCAGTTGTTGCTGCAAAGGGTGCCACAACCAGTTATTAGATTTAGGGGGCAATTACTTTTTCAGGTTTGGACAGCTTTTTTCCCTTAATAAATGAAATCATTATTTCAAAACTGCATTTTGTATTTATTCGGGTTATCTTTGTGTAATATTACAATTTGTTTGATGATCTGATTCATTCAAGTGTGACAAATATGCAAAAAAAATAAAAATAAAAACAGGAAGGGGGCAAAAACTTTTTCACAGCACTATATATATATATATATATATATATATATATATATATATATATATATATATATATATAATAAATGTGATATAATAAATAAGAAAATATGAATAAATAAATATTTTTATTATTATTATTATCTGGTCAGGTGATCTCAACATAGCGACTTCGTGTAAAATAAATATTTTTTTTTCAAAAAAATTCATTTTAATAATCAAAAATACATTTTAGTAATGAATAAAAAATATATATAAATAAATGAATTCAAATTAAAATCAAATTGGTTACATTTCAAATTTTAATTCATTTTAATTTTATTTATTCATTTATTTATTTATATGCTATTATATTATACTATAGTCATTGATATGTTATTATACTATACTATTATTGTTAATATTTTTTATTATATTTTACTTTGATATTTTATGTTTTTATTAAAAATTTTAGTAATTTTGTTTTGTGTTTTTGATATTTTTATTATTATTATTAAAAGTTATTTGAGAACTTAAATTAACAGAAATGGGAAATGTTGCAATGCCGCCTAGCTGAAGTAAAATACTTTTTAAAAATCTGTTATTTAAATGAATGTTTATTTCATGTAAAGTAATGATTTAAAAAAAAAAATTGAATGTTTTTTTTTAGTTTTAGTTAGCGATAATAACCCTGATTCTCGTTCTGTCTTTGCCAGTGGGATGCGATCAACGAAATGGATGAGTATTTCATCCCCATCCACACGTACCAGGTGTGCAATGTTATGAGCCCGAGTCAGAACAACTGGCTCCGGACCAACTGGATCCAGCGAGATGGCGCACGGCGGATCTACATCGAGATAAAGTTCACGCTGCGAGACTGTAACAGCATGCCAGGCGTGCTCGGTACCTGCAAGGAGACCTTTAACCTCTATTACTACGAGACCGACCGCGACATCGGCACCAGCATCTGGGAGAGTCAGTTCTCCAAGATCGACACCATCGCGGCAGACGAGAGTTTCACTAACGTGGACCTGGGGGTGAGGAGACTCAAGCTCAACACTGAGATACGCGGCGTCGGGCCACTCAGCAAACGCGGCTTCTACTTGGCCTTCCAGGATATAGGAGCGTGCATCGCTATCGTGTCTGTCCGAGTCTATTACAAGCGCTGCACAGGAATGGCTCGCAACCTGGCTGTCTTCACGGACGTGGTCACGGGGGCCGACTCGTCCTCGCTGGTGGAGGTCAGAGGTCAGTGCGTGGACCACGCCGAGGAGAGGGACACTCCTAAGATGTACTGCAGCGCTGAGGGCGAGTGGCTCGTTCCTATTGGACGATGTGTGTGCAGCGCCGGCTTTGAGGAGCACAGAGACAACTGCATTGGTGAGTGACAATATTATTCTGCATGAATTTTGAATACTTCGGACAACTGGATTTTTTACATTACCCAGTCCAGCCAATGATATTCTGGTCACTAGATGCGGCTTAAGTCTCTTCTTCAGCTGAAGGCAATCGTTTTTGCCTGTTTTATTATATGCTAGGATATGAGGATGTAGGACATTGTTGAGGATGTTACATGTGTTTGATAATTAGGGATAGAGGTTTGTAAAAATCAGTAGTCTTAGCCTTAATGAGAACCATTAAATTAGATGTAGCCATTAATCATAAATGCTTGATATAATAATTAGGGAGGAGATAGGAAGGCTGAGTAGTTGATAGGTCTCCAACAATATATATATATATATATATATATATTCTTTCTTTTTTAATTAATTTATTTTTATTTTATTTATTTATTTGCAGATTCAAAAAGTTTTTACATATAAAATAATTAAAATTAATTATTTATTTTTTTTTACAATTTTTCTTTAAAATATGTGTATACAGGTTTAGTTTTAGTTATTTTAGGTGAAGTCATTAAAAATGAAATTACTGTATAGAGGATGGTTTTAGAAACTCTTTTTAAAAAATATGAACAATATTTAATATGTTCAACATTAAAATAAATAAAAAATGTATTAAATTTATGTATGTACAGTGGGGGGAAAATTATTTGATCTGCTGATTTTGTACGTTTGCCCACTGACAAAGAAATGATCAGTCTATAATTTTAATGGTAGGTTTATTTGAACAGTGAGAGACAGAATAACAACAAAAAAATCCAGAAAAACGCATTTCAAAAAAGTTTTGATTTGCATGTTAATTGATTTGCATGTTAATGACTGAAATAAGTATTTGATCCCGTATCAATCAGCAAGACTTCTGCTCCCAGGTGTCTTTTATACAGGTAAGGAGCTGAGATTAGGAGCACTCTCTTAAAGGGAGTCTCAGTTTGTTACCTGTATAAAAGACATCTGTCCACAGAAGCAATCAATCAATCAGATTCCAAACTCTCCACCATGGCCAAGACCAAAGAGCTGTCCAAGGATGTCAGGGACAAGATTGTAGACCTACACAAGGCTGGAATGGGCTACAAGACCATCGCCAAGCAGCTTGGTGAGAAGGTGACAACAGTTGGTGCGATTATTCGCAAAAGGAAGAAACACAAAATAACTGTCAATCTCCCTCGGTCTGGGGCTCCATGCAAGATCTCACCTCGTGGAGTTTCAATGATCATGAGAACGGTGAGGAATCAGCCCAGAACTACACAGGAGGATCTTGTCAATGATCTCAAGGCAGCTGGGACCATAGTCACTAAGAAAACAATTGGTAACACACTACACTGTGAAGGACTGAAATCCTGAAGCGCCCGCAAGGTCCTCCTGCTCAAGAAAGCACATGTACAGGCCCGTCTGAAGTTTGCCAATGATTCAGAGGAGAACTGGGTGAAAGTGTTGTGGTCAGATGAGACCAAAATCATCAACTCAACTCGCTGTGTTTGGAGGAGGAGGAATGCTGCCTATGACCCCAAGAACACCATCCCCACCGTCAAACATGGAGGTGGAAACATTATGCTTTGGGGGTGTTTTTCTGCTAAGGGGACAGGACAACTGCACCGCATCAAAGGGACGATGGACGGGGCCATGTACCGTCAGGGCCAGGGCATTGAAAATGGGTCGTGGATGGGTATTCCAGCATAACAATGACCCAAAACACATGGCCAAGGCAACAAAGGAGTGGCTCAAGAAGAAGCACATGAAGGTCCTGGAGTGGCCTAGCCAGTCTCCAGACCTTAATCCCATAGAAAATCTGTGGAGGGAGCTGAAGGTTCGAGTTGCCAAACGTCAGCCTCGAAACCTTAATGACTTGGAGATGATCTGCAAAGAGGAGTGGGACAAAATCCCTCCTGAGATGTGTGCAAACCTGGTGGCCAACTACAAGAAACATCTGACCTCTGTGATTGCCAACAAGGGGTTTTGCCACAAAGTACTAAATCATGTTTTGCGAAGGGGTCAAATACTTATTTGACTCATTAAAATGCAAATCAATTTATAACATTTTTGAAATGCGTTTTTTTTCTGGATTTTTTTTGTTGTTATTCTGTCTCTCACTGTTCAAATAAACCTACCATTAAAATTATAGACTGATAATTTCTTTGTCAGTGGGCAAACGTACAAAATCAGCAGGGGATAATTTTTTTTTTTTTCCCCACTGTATGTGTATATATTTTTTCTGCATATTTCAAAGTTTTTGTTGTTGTTGTTGTTTTGTTTTTTTGCTGTTCTGCTGTAAAGAGGATGATACACAATTTAAAATGTTAATAATATTATTTTTTATGATATGTTTATTATTAAAATACATTTACATTTATGCATTTAGCAGACGCTTTTATCCAAAGCGACTTACAGTGCATTCAGGCTATACATGTTTTTATCACTATGTGTGTTCCCTGGGAATCGAACCCACAACCTTTTGCGCTGCTAACGCAATGCTCTACCACTGAGCCACAGGAACACGGTGATAGTAATGTATTATATAATATATATAATATAATGCAGTTTTTTATGTAATAGTTTTATCTGCAATGACACATAATATAATATCATATAATATAATGCTTCAGGTTCAAAATTATAAATGTATTTTTTTAATTAACAAAGGTGATGCCCATGTAATAATATTGTTATAGATGAATTATATTATATTATATTATATAACTTTTTGGTCCTAATTTATAACATTTTTAAAAGGCCTTTGTTATCTAGTTTCTCAGTTCTATTTTTCAGCTAATTTTTGCAGTTCTCATTGCACTGGAATGAGCAGCCACTGTATATTTTACGGGACACATGACTAAATGCTGTGGAATTGTTAGTAATTCAATTTCCATCGTGTTGGCGGTACCGCGGCATTCTGTTTTGACCATATTACTCAAGCCGTCACAAACTCATAGTTTGTCAGGTAATTTTCTGCTCGATCTGTGGCTAATAGCACTCACGGCAATCCATTTCCTTTTCCTCTGCCTCCTTTCTAAAGTGCTGGCGCTGTCTGCGTGTGTCAGTAAAGGTTAAGTGTCTGAGCCGCAGAGTCAGGCTTTCGGTGTCTAAACTGGGTCGCTGTGCTAATTCTCTCGGCGAACACGGCCTCCTCTAGTCACGCACATCTCAGGGACAAACCCGGCACGGCAAACTGGGCTGCTCTTGCACACCACAAAACAAAAAAAAACGGTTTTCCGCTCTCAAAGCCTTAGGCGCAGACCACCGTGGAAGGATTGCATGTCGTCGCAATAGAAAATGTCAAAAGGCTTCCCGTTTTCTTTGACCGAGAGCCGAGCGATGGGCTTTAAGTGCCGGTCAAAACAGAGCGCTAGTTTCACGTCTCACTCCTGTCAGCTTCATTTTGGGTTTCCAGTGGCAGCCGTTGCTCCCAGGCCTTCCGGTCCAGCGTGAAAATGTAGGGAAAATATCCATTTCAGAGGAGATGAGATAGTTCATGCTCATTGGGGTAGCAGGAGCCTTGTCAAATCCCCTCCATTTGGCAACTTGATTTAACCTACTTAGATTCAAGGGAGAGTGTCTTCCCCACCTGTTCGGCCACCACTGTGGGCTAACTTATTCATGAGCGCTTGTTTGGAGGGCCATGATGATGCTGTGCTGGGGTTAACAATCAGAAAATACTGCGGGCTCCAGAGGTCTCAGGTCATATTGACAGTCGGGAATTGAAAAGCCTGTATTTCCTATTCTTATTCCTGTTCTTATTTGTACCTGAGTTTTGTGTGTCAGAGATCATGATTATTGGGAACTTTCAGCAGTGTTGGCCAGATTTTTTTCAAAGGCTTTAAAATACAAAAGAGTATTTCGTATTTCACATATGTTTTTTTAAATACATGTATTTGAAATAATGCCCATCCCTGAATATAAGTTAGTTGCATATCATTGCTCTTTTGTTGATTTTGATTGCTTCCATTGTCTTTATTTGTAAGTAGCTTTGGATAAAAGCATCTGCTAAATGACTAATGTAAATGTAAATGTAAGTTAAGAAAACAGCATTCATTTTAAATAGAAATCTTTGTATAACATTTTAAATGTCTTTACTCCCACTTTTTTGACTAATGTAATGTGTCCTTGCTAAATATATGAATATAAATAAAGTGTTTTTTTGTTTTTTTTTGCTGTTCTGCTGTAAAGAGGATGATACACAATTTAAAATGTAATAACAAGCTTATAAATCACACAGAATGAAGTGTATTGAAAATCTGAAATAGCAGAAAGTTTCCTGTGAAGGGTAGGTTTAGGGTTGTTGTAGTAGGGTGATAGAAAATACAGTTTGTACAGTATAAAAACCATTACGCCTATGGAGAGTCCCCACAAAAAAATGGAAACCAGAGTGTGTTTGTTATGTTATGTTATGTTATGTTATGTTATGTTATGTTATATTATGTTATTTATAGAGCACAATTAAAACAACACTGGGTTGACCAATGTGCTGTACAATAACAACTAAAATAAAAACCATCACAGGAAGAAACCAATATCACCAACATCACAGGAAGAAGTGTAATGAAAAGCAAGAAAACAAACATCATAGAAAAGAAGGAGAGCCACTTTGTTAAGTCAGTGTGTTGAGCCAAAGGCTAACTCTAATAAATACTTTTTTTTTTTTTTAAAGAACCCAATGTAGGTAAAAGTCTAATATATAAAGGCAAGCTATTCCAACGCTTAGGGGCCACCACTGAAAATGCCCGGTCACCACTCAGTTTTAGGGTGAATCCCATTTCTCTGTCTTACCCCTTCCCCTTAGTTTTGCGCGTTCACGTGAGCGTAAGGGCTATCCCAATTCTCGTTTTGATCGAGGGGTAGGGCTAAGGGGAAGTGGTAGATACCCCTTAAAACCAAGCATTTTCGCGAGCTTACTTGAAACCAAGGGGTACCCAGAACACACTGCGCAACCAGCAACAATGTCGGCCAGATCATCCAGAGAGTCCCATTTTCGGCTTAAATAATTGATTTAAAAATTTACGACAGTCTTGTTTTGTGCTCTACACAGTCCTGTACATATATATTTGCAACCATGTTCTTAATTGAAACGTTTAAAAAAAAATCGCTAGTTTGCTACGGTTTACATCGCTGATTTGCACAACAATCGCAAAAACATCACTAATAAAACCCACGCGATCGACATACACACTTGCAGACGGCATCTTGGAAGTTTGTGATCAACAGTTGTCGCCTCTGGTGACGTAGCAGCCAGCTAGCGACGATGTACGATGACGTAACCGTAACCAAGTGGTGTCTCATTTCATAGGGGTATGTTTTCACCCCTAGCGCTTACCACTCGGTTTCGAGGGACAAGGGCTAGGGGTAAGACGAAGGGGAAGGGGAAGGGGAAGGGGTAAGACAGAGAAATGGGATTCACCCTTAATCTTGTCCTAGGGACATCTAAAATAATCTGGTTTGATGACCTTAGATTCCTTTGAGGTTTGTGTACATCAGAGCAGTTAAATAAGAGGGTGCCAGATTGTGTAAGACTTTATATACTAAGAATAGTAGTTTAAAATCGACCCTGTAGTGAACTGGAAGCCAATGTAAAATAGCTAAAATAGGTGTTATATGCTAGTGTTTACGAACACCCATCAATAATCTAGCAGCAGCATTCTGCACTAGTTGTAATCGAGTTAACAGCGATTGACTCACACCTGCATATAGAGAATTACAGTAGTACAGTCTTACGAAAATAAAGGCATGAATAAGCTTTTCAAAATTGCTGGTTGACAGAAACAGTTTTACCTTAGCTAGTAATCTCAAATGAAAGAAACAAGACTTAACCACCGAATTGATCTGTTTATCAAATTTCAGAGAGACATCAAACTGAACCCCAAGATTTTTAACTACCGATTTACGGAAGAGAGCCAAGTTCCCCAAATCAGAAAGGACTTGAGACTCAGAGTTTCCAAACCAAATTACCTCGGCCTTACTTTCATTTAAATTTAAAAAAATTGCTGACATCCATAGTTTAACTTCATGCAAACAATTTAGTAGAGATGTAACTTTCCTCTTGTCCTGTTTCCGTAAAGGTAGATACACCTGAGTATCGTCAGCAAAACAATGAAAAGAAACTCTATGCCTTTGAAAAATAGAACCCAAGGGCAGCATATACAGTAAGAACAAGATTGGATCAAGAATTGAACCTTGGGGAACACCACAATTCAATGGAGCAGATTTTGAATAAGATTGACTGATATTAACTGAAAAGGTCCTATTAGAAAGAAATGATCTGAACCACTCTAGAGCTATGCCTCGGATACCCACAGTTTTTTCTAAACGAGTAATAAGGATATTGTGATCTATAGTATCGAATGCTGCACAGAGTCACCAGAGTCAACTGAAGTTAAAATGTAATTTAATACATTGAGCAGGGCGTCTCTGTGCTATGGTTTGCTTTAAATCCAGATTGAAACTTTTCAAAGATATCATTTTGAACTAGAAAAGCCTGCAATTGATTTAAAACAGCCTTTTCTAGGACCTTAGATAAAAAAGGTAGTTTAGAAATGGGACGGTAGTTTGATAAAACACTCGGATCCAAATTAGATTTAGAGGGGTACTACAATGGCATGTTTAAAACTTACAGGAACTACTCCTAATGTAAGACTTTTATTTATTAATGTCAATAGGCTTGGGCCAATAATCTCAAAAGTCTGTTTGATCATTTTTGATGGGATGATATCATGGCAGCAATTTGTAGGTTTAAACTGACCAATTATCTTTGATAAAGACTGAAGTGAAAGAGGAGAAAATTGATTAAATATCATAGATGTGCAACTAGTAGATAGAGAGTTTAAAAAACCAGGCACAATCTGCATTCTAATATCGACAACTTTCTGAACAAAAAAGTTTAACAAATCATCACATGCCGTAGCAGGAAGAGCAGAACAGGTGGAAGAAGGATTTAGCACAGAATTGATTGTATTAAATAACACTTTTGAATTCCCATTATACCTCGAGATTAACCCAGCAAAATAGTTCATTTTAGCAGTTTTTACCGCATTCTGGTAGGTAGCTAAAGCATCCTGTAAGATTTTGTATGACACCTGTAGCTTATCCCTCTTCCACCTCCGCTCTGCTCTCCTACATGCTCGTCTCAAATTTTGCGTATCCTCGTTTAACCAAGGAACAGATTTAGTCTTACCACTCTTAGCCCTTAACGGGGCTACAGAGTTTAGAAAAAAGGAACAGGTAGAATTGAATATATCAAAGGCCGCATTTACATCACAAGAGCCATCAAGAACACCAAAGATGTCAGATTCAGAACTAAGGTCTTAAACCTCTCGATGGCAACTGTGGTAACATAATGAACCTGACGTGCTGGAGGACAGATAATCTGGGTAACGCAAGATGTAAAAATACTACTGAGAATAAACATATGATCTGAAAAAACTTGAGTTTTGAATTTCAATATTCCCAACAGAAAGGCCCAGAGATAATATTAAGTCCAGGGTGTGACCTTTTTCATGAGTAGGACCCTGCACATGTTGGACAAAGTTGTCAATTAGATCCAAAAAGTCTTTAGCCAGTGGATTTGATGAACAGTAGACATGCACATTGAAGTCCCCCACTGTTAAAAGTTGATCATATTCTAAACATATATCACCCAAAAAGTCTGTTAAGTCCCTTATAAAATCCTTGTTAAATTTTGGAGGACGACCACAGCACAGAGTATTGAGGAGTTCAATTGAAACAACTGCAGCTCAAAACTAGCATAATGTGTGGTCTGCTTTTAAAAATAGTTGCCAAACCACCTCCGCGACCAGAGGCAGAGTGTGTTTGTGTGTGTACATTTCAATTTCAACTCAATTCTGTTCTTTTGAACTTTCTATTCATCAAAGAATAAGTGATTCTCTGTTGTTAACCGAAAACAAGCGCTGTAATGTATTATGGCACTGAAGGATACCCAGCATCGCTAGCACCGTAAAAGTATGTGAATCTGTTTAAAGTGGGTATACATCGTCTGTTGAAGGTGTAAATTTCACTGCAAAATTGCGTTTTATGTTTGTACTACGTGGCCATGTTTGTTATTGCTATACCATTGTATGATGTTGATTGCCAGTTTTCACTCACTGTGAGACATTAGTGTGACATTACTTAAGTCATTTTGAATAAAACAAGCAGTGTTGGACATTACAATAAATGCATAACATAATACATCTTTGGCATGCATTTCTTGTCTAGCATTAACAATACACTGAAGAAATTGCGAGGGAACAAAGCGAAGCTTAACAAGAATGTCGTACATTGCCCAAGACGAAATAGCCTTTCTTTATTCCGAAGGGCTCAGAGTTCAGAGTTGTTTATTGAAGTCTTTTGTTCATCGTTGAGTTTTGTAAAAAGCTTACAAGTCTGACTTCGTAACATTTCCTGACATTAGATGATTTCTAAGCCAATCAAAAGCTACTGTACATTGATGAAGAGGCCAGCTTTTCACAATCCAAGCCACCAATTTACACTTTTCTTGCTCTCACAGATTATAATTATAAACTCCTCCGTACAATCTAGCGTGCATGTGCTAGTGATTGTTAGACATCTCGCTGGCTTTCATGAGGCGACACATCAGCAGCCTGCTGGCATAAGGGAATTTCAGAACGCTTTAGTCTGTCACTCTTAGATAATGATATTTATTTTCTGACAGCCTACAATCGAATGAAAAGGAAATAAAGAGAGCTGTAGAGTTTTAATATATATTGCGTTAGATCATACGTCTGAAAGCAGCCAATCAGTTTGCGGATTTACTAAGCAGACAGATTCGATTATGTCACATAGACCTCCAGCTGTATGTTTGTTTCTCACAGACTTGACAACCAGGTGAAAATATGAAGCGATTCGAGAGATGTGATGAACTGGCTTTGCATATAAGTTATTTATTTGCATGTGTCATCTGTGTTGTTTTAGGCTCCTGTTCACTGTTATGCACATCTTGCAGATCGGTTTTATGCCGCGCAAGTATTTGATATTTCTGAAGTTGAGGAAAGGATATTAATGTTTGTTATGCTTTTTTTTTAAAGTCTGTTTACATATTTTTTTTTTAAGGAGTTGAGGAGGACACCATCTGTGCTCATACAGTATAATCAGCCGTATAAATATATTAACAGGGAGATTTGTTGTCACGACATTAAAAAAGACCTTTGTTAAAGTGTCAAATTTATATTTATATATGTTTTATTAGGCTGAGAACAGAGGCACATTTACAGAAACTGAGAAAACAAGGATACTGCTCAAGGATTTTCACGATGCAAGACATTTAGACACATTCTTGAAGGAATATTTCAGGTTTAATGCAAATATTGAGCTATATCTTTATTAGCATTTGTAGCTCATTTACCACAGAAAATTTGTAATGTACAGTAATGATGCTGAAAATTCAGCTTTGTGTCACAGAAATAAATTATATTTTAAAATATATTAAAATAGAAAACAGTTATTTAAATTTGTAAATAATATTTCACAAAATTACTGTTTTTACTGTACATAAATTGTTCCTTTATTGAAAAAGGGGAAAAAGTTTATATGGATGACTTTATCAACTTACCTAATAACTAGATAACTAGTTATCTAAAAACTACTAAACAGTCTTGTTCTACTATTCTTGCATGTGCCATGCAAAAGTTACCTGGTCCTGACATTTTAAATTGAATTGCATTACACTGCTTACTGTTTTTGTAAGTGCATTGTGTTAAACATATTTTTTCTCCATTTTTTACTGACAGAAGAGCCCAAATAGTGGCAATCGGCAGCATGCCACAGAACTTATATTGAACCCAGAACGTGTCTATATGTCTGCCGGCTCGTAGTTAAAATCGAACACGCAAGTAGTAATTTACTGTTTCATTTGAGCCACATTATATGTCAAATAAAGCAAAACAATAGCAGCCAACAACACATTGGTGGCCCTGATAACAAAACCAGATACTGCGGCTGTAAATGGAAAGAATGAGGATTTGCGAGAGGGGCGGAGTGGTAGGGTGGGTGACTAATTAGCCTTTTTTGTGTCTTAGCTGGGCGTGCATTGTGTACAGCATGAGGGTTTTCTGGCCAACATATTACACAGGGATTAAATCAGGAAACGGGGGGCTCCAGTGGACAATATTAAAGCCCCGCATGCAACTATGCCATTGTGGTGACGGTGTTTAATCTGTCAGACCACCACGCAGGCAGGCGGATGGAGGAATAGTGCTGGAGAAAGGCGGAGGAAAGGGCTTTTTCCTGATAAAGGAATGAATTTTATCTCAGCAAGACGGAGCTACACCGTGTCACTCAAAATCTCGGCCTCCTCCCCAACCATCAATATTGGCACTTGTATCAGAAATAGTGAGAAACAGTTGGCAAACAAAAGCTACGTTCATTTATTCCATGCAGCTGCCGTCCATATTTTGTATTATAATTTATGGGGCTCTGTAGATTCAAATTCATGTGTTTGCTAATGTAATGACACTGGAGGGACGTGAATGACAGTGTGGTGTTGATAATGAGGGGAAATTATTAAACACGTTATATAATCTGATTTTTAGATTGTGATTTTCTTTCTCGCACCCTCTTTTTTTGCAGTTAATTTAAACCAAACGCTGCAGACGTGAAAAACATGCCTGCCTCCCCGTTCGCAACCAAAAACCGAATGTCTTATCAGCCTATTTGCATTGCCATTGTTCTCTCGCAACAAACGGGCCATGTGATAAAAATCCACAAAGCCGCAGCATCACAGCAACTTCATAAGATAGATCAAGTCTGTGTAAAGACTAGAGAATAAGAAAAGCACGCTCGGCTTTTCTCTAGTAATTGCCACACACAAAACATCAGAGTTTCTCATTCAGATGGCTTCTTTTTGTCAGAGGCACTGTAAACGCCTCGCTCCATGCACTTCAATTAGACATGCTTAGATGGGTGACAGCAATTCAATCAAACAATTAGCAGCCATTTAATGCTCATTAACAGAGATGCGTTTATCTCATTTGATGTGGCTGCACAATATTTCCAAAGGAAAATGCTTTTGGATTTTTGCCATATGCTGACTGTTGCACAATACCAACATGAACACCTGTTGAACAACAAACTTTTAGTATGTTAGTCCCATCAAACACAAAATGTGAAAAATTTTGACTTGCTACAGTGAATTATACTTGCTACAGTGAAAGTTAGTGTTTTTCATCTTTTGCGTTCTTACAATTCTTACAATATCTTGGTATATATATGTATATATACGTATATATATATATATATATATAATACTGCATATTTATGGGGGTCTGACCACATTAAAAATATACAGTAGGCTATTTTTAACCTGAAAACAAAGTAAACATTTAAGAAAATATAATTTGCAAATGTAATTAATTATATTAGAATTAGATATTTAATATAATCAAAAATAATATATATATAATTTAAAACTATATAGGGCCAGATTTACTAACAGCTTGTGCCAGCGCAAACCATCTTTTGACGTTAAAATAGTACTGTCAGGATTTACTAAAGACGCGCAGTGTCGTATTAGCGCTGAAAAGGCGTTAGATTTAGTTGCGTTAGATTTAGTTGCGCCTGACCTTATTGAATATGCATTTGTAGGATTTTCCCTTTCAGACGCAAAATTTATGGATCAAATGAATCACGTAACGCAATTTACTAACGTTAGCACTCGTCAAATTACTGGTATTTGCGCCATTATTTAATGCCCCAAAATAGCATGTCTTAAAGCAGGCGATAATTTTTGCTGCGCTTGGTAGATTGAGCTGGTTATTATGGAAATTATCTGGTCGCATCTGTGTTCTTTAATGTGCGCATTGTTAGAAAATCACCAGCAGAATTTTCCCATCCCATTGGCGCTTTATGGAATTGCTCTCTAACGCTAATTTACCCTGTTTAGTAAATCTGGCCCATAATCTGTACTCTAAAAAGTGCTGGGTTAAATATAACCCAGCACTGGGTAAAATATGGACAAACCCAGCGATTGGGTTGTTTTTGACCCAGTGGTTGGGTTACTGCCCAGAAGGTTAGGTTAACCTGTTAGCCAGCACCCCCCATTTTGGGCCTCACAGCTGAAAATGACCTACCTAAATTAAAATGGTAACAGTTCAGCGTTTGTGACTCGTTATTACAATGATAATGGTACGTACTGCTTTTTTATTATGCATGTTTTGATGTGTACTGCTTACACAAATTTAGCAAATACATTCCTTATAAGCTTTCCATTGAAAAACAGCGATCTATCGTCGATGCTTGAGGCTTAGACCTTCAGAATGATATATAGTTTGTTAAGATTAACTTTGTCCCGTTTCATTTAATCTATTCACAAACTATGACATGTTCAAACAAAGAGCGTTCAGGACGCCGGCGTCCTGGTGCTAGCTAACAGGTTAAACATTTAACCCAACTGTTGGTTAAAAACAACCCAATCGCTGGGTTTGTCCATATTTAACCCAGCATTTTTTTAGAGTGTATGAACATCTTGTATTTTGTAAAAAAAAAAAAAAAATGATATATATACAGTATATATATATAATTAGAAATAAATGCAAAATATTTAGACTTTTGGACCCCACTGTGCATATTTAATGAAAATAAATCATTATTCTTTCTCTTCTAATATGAATATATATATATATACGTATATTAAGGCAATATACAATAAAGGCCAGTTAAATCAACTGAGTGACTAGTTTTGCTAAGCCTATTGCACCAGAAATGGAGATTAATGCTCTTTACACTCTGTGCCAACTGGGGCGGCATCTAATCATGGACTCGCTTTGCTACATAGCTTACGCACCTCCGTAGCTGCTAAAATTAATGCCAGCCCGTGAAGTTTTTAATATCTGTGCTGAGGTCCCTTCTTCCACCAGGATTTGTTAACGTGGTGCCATGTTTCATTTCTGCCTATTAGTGCATGCGAGAGACGTTTAAGAACATAATTAAAGTGGGACGCCCCTGTGGGAGCATTCAGGTAGATTAAACGACTTCATTAGCTTTACGCTACTGCAAGTGTGCGATGTAGCCACTGGACAGAAGCAGTGGTCCGAGGTACAGGGCTGCCCTGCTGGGAGTCGACTGTCAAGGATCGTACAGCGCGCGCAGATGCATCTCGTTAGCAAGAGTTTCGACGGTTGAGCAAATTATTACCTTGCTGGTTGAGATATTTTTGAGAACTTTGTAAACCAGTTTGGACTAGTTTATAGCATTTTAAATGGCCAGTGCTGGTCTGTTCAATATAAAAAAAACAACAACAAAAAAACCCTAAGGTGGTTTGTTGGTCTTAAATGGTCACATTTAAAGGGGTCATATGATGCTTTTTTAAAGATCATTATTTTGTGTATTTGGTGTAACAGAATATGCTGACATGCTTTAATGTTCAAAAAACACATTATTTTTTCAAATACTGTACATTATTGTTGGTCCTCTATGCCCCACCTCTCTCAAACGCTTCGTTTTCTACAAAGTCCCTCCTTCCGACAAGCGCAGTCTGCTCTGATTGGCCAACTGGCACAGTGCATTGTGATTGGCCGATCACCACAAGCTGCGTTGGAAATGTATCGCCCCTTTCCATAATCGCGAGCTTCAGCTTTCAAAATTAAAGTAAAGACAGTTAATAATGTCCTTAGTTTTACCCTCAGTTCAAGCCTGAAAGCGGAACAGAGTCATGTGACAGACACAGTGATGAAGCTCGTATGTGTTTGCACACAAGCCACGATTAAGACGATTTGCTGTACACTCCGCTGTAATGTGACCCTGTCTCTCTCTCTCTCTCCCTCACACACACACACACACACACACACGACATGCAAAACTCCACATTTGAACAGTCAATAGCAAATACTTAAACTAATAACAAAACATACTTGCAGTCGCTGATTCAGAAGCGCCAGATTGTCATAGCAAAGTCAGAGTTATCTCCTCTCCTAGGTTCACAAAACTGTCGTCCATAAAATGCGTTGTGATAACATCTGGGTTGTGCTGTTCTGTTGTAAGTAATCTTAATGATTCCTAAATGCATCTACTTTCAGAAGGCCAAATAAAGTGCTTTTGCTTTCACATAGAAACACACAGCTTCTCCCTGACATGGCTGCATCAACACTACTGTGGTTACTGAAACCGCGCCTTACGCAAATATTTCCACATCATGACGTAGACATGTGGGGGCGTGTTTCAATGAGCCGTTTTAGGGGGCGTGGCAGAGTCTTAACTTTGATAAAGAATATCTCTTTGGTTTAAAAGACTTTAGTCTTTGTAACTTCAGGGATCTTATCTATGCACAATCAGCTTGTAACACTCCAAAGAGAAAGAAAAACTTGAAATCGCATCATATGACCCCTTTATAGGGCTACTTCAACCAAAACTGCACAATGTTTCTTTCTTCTGTTTAACACACAAGAAGCTATTTTAAGGTAACCAAATAGTTGGTGGTAGCCATTGATTTTCATAGTATGGAAAAAAAAAATAGTGGCTTCCAGCAACTTTTTGGTAACCAACATTATTCAAAATATCTTCCTTTGTGTTCAACTCATACAGGTTTGGAACAACATGAGGGTAAGTAAATGATGACAGAATTTTCATTGTGGGTTGAACTATCCCTTTAATGGTTTTATAGGAGTTTGGAGCAGACTGGGAGATCAGCTAGACTAGCTAAAATCAGATAAGACCTGCAAACCACCTTAGGCTGGTTTAAGCAGTTTACAGCAGGTTTACGGGAACATGTTTTTCCATGCACTGGTCAATTTTGAGATATTAGGCTGGCTTTTCATTGCATGTTTTTCAGACTAAATGCAAGCATGCAAAAAATACTTTTAATTATTTATTTTGTTGCACTTTATGTATTTGCATCTTTAAATTTTAATTGCAGTACCTTTAAAGGCAATTTTCTCAAAATGAGTCCGAAATCTCCACTTCAGTACTTACATCCATCAAACTTTACAGTTGTATTCTTAACTATATTCTGAAGGTTTTTCCAGAGGGGATTGTTCATGCATCATTTTGTTCATGCTTTTATACACAATTTTACAACATTATTTAATTTTTCTGTCTGTTGTGCAATCCTGGATGTGCAATCCTATATGGAGATGTGCTTTTTAAATGCTTGTATAGAATGTGTGTATAATTCCCTGAGGAAGGCTCTAAACGCGTTGGTACTGTTATAATAAATATCTCCTTATCACAAGTAGTGCTGGAATTTTTTCCCACATTCCTGTATTTAGTTGTTCTCATGCACCTTGTGAGTGGTAAAGTTGCTCCAGACTCTACCCTATATTTTTCTGTCTGTTGACAGTATTTTCTGATTTATAGAGTGATAAAAACTATTAACAATCCTTTCTGTAAAAACCTTAAACTCTAGCATGTAAAAAAAATGAAAGAAGACTTTTGAACCTTGCTTTATCTAATGTGCAGATTAGATACCTTGTAATATATATATATACCTTGTAATATATATATAAAATCTTATTGCAATCAATCAACTGGGGAAGCATGGTAGTTTAAGTAAAAAATAAAATAACCCTATTCACCTGGGGTGTTTTGCTTTAAAGGAATATTACTTGAAAATTACTTGAAAATGTACTCTTTCTCAGGCCATCCAAGATGTAGATGACTTCATTTGTTACATAATTTGCTCACCAATGGATCCTCTGCAGTGAATGGGTGCCATTAGAATGAGAGTCCAAACAGCTGATAAAAAAAAACACACTTATCCACAAGTAATCCACACGACTCCAGTCCATCAATTAACATCTTGTGAAGTGAAAAGTTGCATGTTTGTAAGAAACTAATGTTTGTAACTTCAAACCTTACAACCTTACAAACTTGTCTGAATCAGGAGAGAAATATGCACAGATATGTTGGTAGATTTTGATGTGAGAGGACAACTTATCTACCTCTTGGATGACCATTTAGATGACTATTCCTTTAAGATGGATTTTGTTTCCATTAGCCCAACTTGATCAGTCAAAACTAGCATAAGTCAAACGAAAGCATGCCTTTTACTAGACTTTTTAGCTCATCCAGTTTTTTTCTTTTCTTTAGTCAGCAGGAAGGATGTTAAATGTTCAGAAATACATTTCAAAGAAGGTTCTAACATAATTTGAATTCTGTTTAATCATTTATTCATGTCTTTTTCCATATCACGGGCAGTGGAGTCTATCTGCACAATCACGAGGATTCTCCAAGTCAATAAAGTCACCGGCCGCATTTCTCCTTCTACTGTTAATGACTCTTCAAGGTCGCCCCCAATTTAGACAAGTTGGTCTCCATCTATCAAGCACTTAGAAACAGGCACCACTTGTCTTGAGTAAATTGATCTGATAGCAATTACCCTCCTGCGCTTGGAAAGTTTAAGATGAGATCTTTGGAGGACACAGCCTAACCACAAATACAGACAATAAGATTAAGGGCCAAAATAGAAAACAGAAGCAAAATTGGATGCACGTCCACACAGACCCACACACACATATATCTATATGTATATTAATGCAAGTATTTGAGAGTAAACTAGATAATAGACTCCTCTGCCCTCCTGCTCTATGCCACACAGTGTAGTTAATATCAGACTGCGAGCCACAAACAATTAACTCCTTATGGCCCTCTTATATATCCATTAAAAGCCTCCCTTCTGGGATAAACAGACATTTTTACACATGGCCGGTTTCGAATTAGGCTGCTTTCTTCAGGCCAGCACAAGCCATTTTCACAAATTAAGATATGCTTGTGTGTCAAAAGTATATGGTTATTTTGTGCATAGGGGGGTTGTGTTTGTGGGCTTTATAACTCATGCACTTCTTCTTCTTATAGCCTTGGGATCAATTAAAGGAATAGTTCAATGAAAGTTTTGTCCTCATTTAGCCCTATATCACCCCAAACCTGCATTATTTCCTTTTTTATACATATACACATAAATTTATACACATAAAAAAATTTATGTATTTAAATTGCATAGAAAATTTCTTTCTATTTGGATTATGCCATTTTGACACAAACCGAAAAAAAATAATGTGATACATATACTGTAAAAAAAATGTTATAAATAAAACAAAGATTTCTACTCTTTCTAATTTAATTTGTCACATTTAATTCATTTTCTGTAATTATTTGTGAAATTTACTAACAATATCTAAGTATAAAATTGTTTCTATACCATTTTCATACACAAATGAAACATTTGCAACTATTTGACTATTTAAAATATTAATATTTCCAAAATGAATTTGATTAATAAAAATATATATATAAAAAAATATTATATTAAATAAAAAATGGTTAATTGTGAAAACAATTACATTTATTTAGTTAAAATGTATGAACAATATGGCTACATATGGAATAAGCAATATTCAGTTAGTTAAAATGTATGAGATTTATAGAAATGTGATTTATTGATGATAAATATTAGAGATCGACCGATATATCGTTTTACCGATATTTTTCCCGATATTTAAGCATTTTTCCATAATCGGATATCGGTTTTGTAATATCGGATTTTCCGATAAACGGCGCCATCTTGTGGGTGTTTTAAGAATTGCACGCATGATCGCCATTACAGCGCATCTGAGGGGAGACGAGACAACGGCGTGCACAGGTAAAGTATTACTTGCTTTGCTGTAATTAGTACATTTTATTTAACATAACAGCCATTAATGCACAAATTAGATGTGATACATATGCTTGATGTAGTTTATGCAGCTTGGCTCTAAGAAATAGACGAGTCACGTAAGATAATCCGTCAAGTCCTGTCCCAATAAAGACGTAACTTTGCATGAATTAAATAATACAGCCATGAATGAGCGCAAGTTGGAAGTAAAAGCGCTGAATTAAATTCTCTCTCTGTTGTATATTTGCTCATCATTAGTCTCGTGAAGCCGCTTCATATTGCTGTTCACTCAGTGGGTTGATGCTCAGGAAATGCTACAGCACGGCCACCGCATGTAACTTTTAAAAATATTCACGATTAAAACACCGTAATTATATAAACATTTACTATATAACCATCAATTCCCTAATAAACATCCTAGTAAACACAACTCCAGTGTTTCCCACACATAGACTTTACCGCCCAGGTATATTAACGGCCGCCCAAGTATATTTGGTGACACATTTTTGTTTTTATTACTATTATAATCTTACACTTTTATTTTATTTTTTTTATCCGCCCGAGATAATGAAACCATCCGCGATCGATTAACTAGAGGAATCTCCCCTCGCCCGACGCTTTTCGCTCTGCTCGTTCTGTGTGCTCAAGAACTGTAGACACTCCCACAGACGAGCTCTCTCTCTTTATCTGTGGCGGGCTGCAACAATATCCACCGCCCGCTGCCATCAGCTCCCGCCTCTCACACACAAGAGCGCGACTTTCAGTATTTAGCAATTTTCAGACCCTTTTGGCGGCTTTTTTCCCACAACAAGTACATACTGACAAACCTAGCGACTTTTTTTGAAAAAACCTTAGCTATCGTTCAATTGGAATTTGTCTCCAGTAACGTTACTGCCCCGCGAGTGCGAGATCTGACTCTCCCGGCGCAGTGTCATCTCTCTCGGCGTCTATTCTGAGCAGTGAGCGGCAGTGAAGCAGCGCATTCATTTGGCCGTAACGCAGCAAAATCGTCAGTAAATCATTTACAAAACAGCGTTTCCAAGCACCTGTCCCTTACTGACTGTTTGGACTTTTAAATATGAACATAATTCGTCTGTTAATATGCGCATAGCTTGTTACTCAGATGCAGACAGTGCGCTGAATGAGACAAGACAGTAATACAGCCAAAACCACCGCATATAGTCGCTTTTTAGTGTAAGTTAGATGTATATTGATTTTATCAGACGATGTTGCGATTATAAATCAGGATTTAAGGAGTATAGTGAGAGTGATTCCTGGTTAACATGTAAAATTAATGGGTCCTGTTTACTATTTATACTTGTTTTATGTATGACAACAGAAAGTATAATGTGAACAGCTTTATTGGCATTGTTGTATTAATTACAGTATGTGACATTTAGAACAGATCTTAAGTGCCAAAACTCGTCTGAATGCAAACTTGACACAATGACATGCAAATTAACGTGATGTCACATGCCGCCACAAGTTTTATTTATTTTTTAATTGGTGAGAATTACTTTTATGTGCTTTATTTATTTTACCTGTTTGTTTGTTTTTTACCTCATCGAAGATTTTATTTTTAAACAAAAACCGTTTAGTAACAGTGCACTTTTTTATTTTTTGTACTCTCAGACCCCACTATTTATTGGTGTATAAATAAGATTTGTTTTGTTTTCTATGCAAGGAGGGAGTGATTGTTATAAATAAAATGGTTTGTTCAGCTCAGTGGTGTTGTAATCATTGTGTCAAAAACACAAGTATAACAGTAAATAAATATCGGTTCTGCATATCGGTTATCGGGCACATAAACAAACAAATTATCGGTATCGGTATCGGTTCTAAAAAATCAATATCGGTCGATCACTAATAAATATATGAACCCATATATGAACCCGGTTATTGTGTACATTCAGATATACAAATATGCATCACAAAAAGTTTATTAGTTTATGTTAAAACTGTCTAATCCAAATGGGTATGCAAATTTTAATACATAAATCATAAATTTAGGCATAAATATTATTTGATGTGTATGTGAATGTTGCAGAGCCTGCCCCAGAGGTCCTCTTAAGAGATGAGAATTGTCTTTTGATAGTAAATGAGCGAGAGACCAGAGTTGGGTGTTTTTCAAGTGGCTCTCTGTGTTGTTTTGATTAAAACAAAATTTTATTAAAATAATATGTGGTCGGAATGACACCAGGGTGGATGACAAAATGTTCATTTTTGGGTGCACTGTGCCTTTAAATCCACAGAGGAGATATTTAGCAAAACCGCAGACATTATTATGACTGAAGTCTAATTATGACTGAAGTCTAATATGCAGGTAAATCCTTGTATTGTAATGCAAAATATGATCCACGCTGTTTGAAATCAAAGACTTGTCCATTTAATGACTATCAAAAGGTCATGTCTGTATTCGCTGTTATTGTACTCTGGGTTCTGCTTGAATTTCATGCACGAATTGGCATTTTGATAGACAAAGCCGAAGCTTGAAGCCCAAACGCTTGCGAGCAATTCATCTTCTCCCCTTCTTATCCGTCCTTATTTATTTATTTCTTTATTTTTACCCTCTGGTTGTTCGATCTTGAGACTCGTTCCCTTGTGGTTTGAGGGCCAGTCGGCATTAGGTCTTATCGTGGCTGCACGGCTTCGGGATCTGCACGGTGCCAGTCATGCTCGGTATCGCTGCTGCTGCTGGGATTTTTGCCTGGGGACGGATTGGCCGACTCCAAATGTCACTAACCTTGATTAATGTCACCCCTAAAAGTGCTGTCATGAAAAAAATGTCAGAAGCTTATGCTTTGGATTTGAGAGAAATAATACAGCAGGTGCACAACCTGTGGAAAATCTTTGCTTTTTGATAGTTAAAAGACAATGTGCATCGCAATGCAGCTTCCTCTTCAGTCCGTCCAGAAGGAAACTCGGTTGCAAAAACGGGTCTTTCAGAAATCAGCTTCATGGTAAATGCTCCAGAGAGAATTGATTTTTAATGATAACTTTCAGACAGTTCAAGGATTTCAGTCTTGACACGAGCATGATCTGATGTGCCTCAGAGGAGCATTTCTTGCCTTTGGTATGAGATGTAATGAATTCAGTTTATTCTAAACGTTTTAAAGTAAATTAAAATATGGTTTTGCATGTATATGCACAGTGCCATTCAAAAGTTTGTGTAGATTTACTTCTATTCAGCAGGGATGCATTAATTGATCAAAAGTGACAGTAAATACAGTTATAGTGTTACAAAAAAATATTAATTAAAATAAAATTTTGAACTTTAAAAAAAAAATCACAAATTAATTTTTTACAAAAATATTAAGTACAGTAGCACAACTGTTTTCAACATTGATAATAAATAATACATTTCTATTAGCTTATTAGAATGATTTCTGAAAGATCATGTGACACTGAAGACTGGAGTAATGATGCTGATTAAGTTTTGTTATTACAGGAATAAATTACGTTAAATTATATACAGTGTTGGGAAGGTTACTTTGGAAATGTAATAGATTATAGTTTACAAGTTACCCTATTTAAAATGTAATAAGTAGTGTAACTATTTCAATTACTTCAAGTAATGTAACTAAATACATTTGATTACTTTTTGATTACTTTTGTAAATTTCTAATGAATGTTTTCAACTGTTAATCATTTTAAAACATTTAAGGCCGGGTTAACCTTACAGTTAATCTTCAAAAATAAAGCATATACATAAACCCAAATAGTGTCTCATATTTTAGAGCAGTCAATGCAGTTTGGGAAAGAAATCAATCATATCTGTATGTGTGTGAAAGTATTCAGATATAACCCCCCTTTGTAATCATTAACATTTTCATAAGTAACTGTAATTTAATTACACATTTTTCTCTGTAACTGCAACAGATTACAGTTACATTTATTTTGAAATTAAATGACATAATTCCATTACATGTAACTAGTTACTCCCCAACAGTGATCATATATTATATCACATTAAAATATATTCAAAAACAGTTATTTTAAATAATACAGCATTTTTTATTAAATAAATGCAGCTTAGTTGAGTGCAGATTTTTGGAAAAGAACAAGAGGAAAGACATTTCAAATTGTAATCAATGTTTATAGATGTTTATAGATTCATTATATGTAGTATGCCACTGTTTTTAATATGTTTCATATTATTTCTTTAGGTGCGTTTTGTACCTATTTGTTCTTTCCCCAATTAAAAATATAACTATAAATATTTATTTTATGAAATCTCGAAGGAGAAAATTAATGGAAAAATGCCTTCAAAACTCTTGAAAAGACAGGTGGTCACTGTTGTGCTCTACATTATTCATGAGCTCATTAACATATGACCGCCCACTTTAGATATTTATGCCTATTCAACAACTACTACTATGGTTGTGATTGGTTATCCAATCATGGCAGAGGTTATTTAGATATTTTAAAGGAGTTTTAAATGTACAGTAACTGTTTAATAGGGTCAAAAATGACATTATGAAATTATGACTTATTGGACTTAATAACAGTGCACTTTTGTTAGGCCTTTTCGGGATTTAGCCATTATGTCATGTCAAAACAACACAGCAGAAGTGTTTGTGTTGTATATTAGAGTCTGAATGGGAACATCTGTTTTATGGCTCTCACAGGAAACAATCATTACAGTAACAGTACAGGCCTCCATGCATCTTTAAAATGGTACACTGCTGTGCTGTACGTGTGGCTGGTCCAAATCTAAAGCAGGACAGCGAGTAGCAGGCGAATGACACACTAATATGAGTGTGCTGGATGCGTCCGGACCCTGAGCAATCAGTAACCCCTTCAGTGGGGAGGGGGACGTTTACAGCACGTGTGTTTGGAGGACCTGTGATAGACTGCCCCATTTCCAGCTATGATTTCACTGACAGAATCATTCATCACTCAGACAATCCTCCCAGCTCATTAGCAGCTGTTGTTTGGCTCCCATAAGAGTTCTGAGCTGTTTGTGAGCATGAAGAGTGTTTCCGTGTGTGTTTTTGTGTGTATTCAAGGATACTCATTGTGAGTCTCTTAAAGAAACATTTTGCCCAAATTAAAATCCTGTTGTTATTTACTCACCCTCATGTCACTGCTTTTGTGTTCCACAGAAGAGAGAAATTTGAAACAGCATGAGGGTGAGTATATGATGAGAGCATTTTCATTTTGGGTGAACTATGCCTTTAAAATTATATGGTCAGATATTTGACCTCTCAACTCTAAATTTGGAAATTCACAATTTCTGGTAATTTTTAGAGTCATAATCAGACATAATCATTTGCATAATACCACATACATTTTGTAATCTTTGGCCAAAAAGTTTATTTTAAAGTGTCTATAAATATTATTATTATAAATAAATATTATTATTATTATTATTGTTGTTGTTGTTTTTGCAATGTTTTTTGGACAAAAATATATATTATATTATATTATATTATATTATATTAATTATATTATATTATATTATTTTATATTGTCTACTGACTAATCTTTGAAGAAATAATCTGATAAAGTACATCTTATTCAGTCTTATGATTTTTTTCTTTTAAAATATATTTTATTATTGTTTAAAAATAGTCAAGATAAGTAAACTATAACTCAATCTTTTAAATCTTTTTATATTTTAGCCAAATTCATATTTTTGTGGTTGCATTTTTAATGTACAAGTTTTAACCAGTATTTTATTTTTTATTTTATTTTATATCATTTTTATTTTATATAAAAAAAAATTCTACTGATTAATCCTTATTAGTTGTATAATATTTTTATTTTAACATGTTTTATTATCTTTTTAAATAATAAAGATAAACAATAAGTAAATCTTTTGAAAGTTTTATTTACAAGTTTTAACAATTTTTTTTATTTTATTATATTATATTATATTATATAATAATGTTTTTCTAATCTTAAAACCTAATCCAGTAGTTTTCTATCCATCTTATGATAATTTCATGTTGAATTTTTATTTATGAAATATGTAATTCCAACCCTGTTTTTGATACTTACTGTGGAAAGGTGCCCAAAAGTTGAGCGTGTGAGGTTACACTACAGTAAATAAAAACATTTAGTTTGTGTTGATGCTTGAATCACCTTGTTCTCCTACAAGACCTTGCATAGTCTGGTCATGAAAAACACCTTGGTGGTTATTCTTTTCAACCGAATGTATTTAACCATCTACGCAAATAGTAAAAATCAAGGTCAGCATACAATGGCTGTAAATATTCATTAAAATTCATTGTAATGCAAATGTGGATGCAAGGAGAGCGGTGCTCTGACAGGTGCTGACAAACCAAACAGTGTGCCAATGTGCAAATAACAAAGAAAAACACAGCAGCCCTAATGTAGTGTATGTAAACACCGCCGGATAAAGAGCACCGGAGTCTCTTCTCACCCCTTGTGTTTTTTTTAAACCCGTATCTGCTTTGAAAAGAGAGTTACTAAGTAGAAAGGGTCTTAAAAGCGGGATTTCAGCCCAAAACGGAAAAGGTCACCAAAGTTCATCATGATTAAGTCACGTCTGTCTGTCGGTGTGTATGTCGAATGTGTGCTTCTGATTGCGTTGCCAGAGGTATTCTGTCAAAAACTTCAAAGAGCATAGACGTCACTGTACTCCATGAGCGTACGCCCTAATGTTTATCGTGACCTGCTTTTCAACTCAGGAGCTTTTCAAAAAAACATCATGGGAGGGAAGGATTAATCGGATCAAGCCAAAAGAAAAAAACAGACAAGGATAAATACTGCAAGAAGGAATAATTTTGGACTCCCTGGGGTTTCTGTCAGTGGAGATAACGAACTTCCTATCACTCTGTTAATTCTTGATTCTTCCCCTCCCCAAAGCTCAGATTCCTCAGCCATGTACTTGTTGTCCTCTCTTGAACATTTGTTTTGCAAACTCTGAACCGCTACACTTGAGAGTGACTGTGTTGATAATAATGTCAAATAATGTCAAATAAGTCAAATAAGTGTCAAATAATGTTAAAAATTAACAAAAATTGTGTTTTCAACCCTTTTTGCTTCCATAATGTGATGTATTTCTGGGTTAAACAGGATATTCAATGAGAAAGCATGTACACTCTTCTAAAATAAAGGTTCATAAAGGAGGAAACCTGTTTCCCCAAATGAATAAAAAAAATAGTAAAAAGCAATTGCGACTTTTTATCTCACAATTCTCCCTTTTTTTCTCACAATTCCAAGTTTATATCTTGCAATTTTGACTTTATTTCTCATAATTTGCAGCTTCATTTCTCACAATTGCGGGTTTATATCCAACCCATGGCAATTCGTACATATTTTACAAGGTGGCTAATCGCGTTGAAATCGAACGTATTTTACAAGTTCCCTAATTTGTTTGAATTTATACGAATGACCTATCTGTAACCTCGCCCCTAAATCTAGCCATCACTGAGGCCTAGACAAATCGCACAAAATGTGAGGTGAGGTCGTACGAATTCATATGAATTAGCCACCTCATAAAATACATACGAACTATTCGTGAGATATATCTCAGTTCTGAAGAACCATTTTGTTCCAGAGTGAACCTTTCAGTGAACCGTTGTTAAAAGAAATTTTTATTTATTTATTTTTAGTGTAAAAACATTTTAATAGTCTAAAGAACCCTTTTTTTCGCTGCAAAGAACCTTTCATGAAAGGTTCCATGGATATTAAAGGTTCTTTATGGAAAAATAGATGTCAATAAAAAAAACTTATTTATCCACCAAAAATTGGTTGAATTGTGAAAAACCTCCTGATGAATGCATATTTAAAGGATTAGTTCACTTCCAGAATGAAAATATCCTGGTAATTTACTCACCCTTATGTCATCCAAGATGGTCATGTCTTTCTTTCTTCAGTCGAAAAGAAATTAAGGTTTTTGAGGAAAACATTCCAGGACTTTTCTCCATATAGTGGACTTCAGTGGTGGCCAATGGGTTGAAGGTTCAAATTTCAATGCAGCTTTAAAGGGCTGTACACGATCCCAGCCGAGGAATAAGGTCTTATCTAACAAAACGTTTTCAGCGTGATTACGTAATGCGTGAGGTCTAGCTAGTGCAAGATGAGCATTAGTGGTTAAAAAGTATATACATTTTTATTTCTTTTTTTAGAAAATGACCGATCGTTTCACTAGATAAGACCCTTATTCCTCGTCTAGGATCATGTAGAGCCCTTTGAAGCTGCATTGAAACTGTAATTTGGACCTTCAACCCGTTGGCCACCACTGAAGTCCACTATATGGAGAAAAATCCTGGAATGTTTTCTTTAAAAACCTGAATTTCTTTTTGAAAGAACTGAAGAAATAAAGACTTGAACATTTTGGATGACATGGGAGTGAGTAAATTATCAGGAAATTTTCATTCTGGAAGAGAAATAATCCTTTAAACCAGGAACAGAAAATCTGTCATTTTGATTTTATGTTGACTTTAAAAAATTGTATGAATATCTAAGTGGCAAAGAAGCAGATTGTGGATTGTGCTGAGTTAAACTCTGTTTTTGTGTTTCTATTAGCATGTGAGGTGGGTTTCTACAAGCCCGTGGCAGGAGATCAGCTCTGTGGGAAATGTCCACTCCACAGTCACTCTGAGACACGAGCAGCTCTAACCTGCCCATGTGATGCCAACTTCTATCGTTCCTCTACAGATCCATCTGCTTCTCCCTGCACAAGTGAGTCTTCATGTTTGCAAATCATTAGATCAAGAAATCTTCTAACTTAAAATTTCTTTAGATACCGTGGCCTAGAAAAGTATTTGAAAATCCATATCTGGACGTTGATGCATAATATACATAATATATAAAACATTTCAAATGTTGCAGGATCTTTTCTCTTCACTAGCTGCACTTTATAATTTTTTTAAGTCTCAGTGTATTTTAATCAGCTGGTGTTTTGTTGTTTTTTATTTTATTTTATTTTATACATTATCTAGATGTCATATTATATACACAATTTTGATCAGCCTGATCAAAGAAACAAAACAAAATAAATAGATAATATAAAATTAAGTAAAATAAAAAAAGATTTTTATCTTATTTTATTTTTATTTATTTTTTATACATTCTTATCATATAAATAATTTGGATCAGCATGTCTGATCAAATAAATAAAATGATATAAAATAGAAAAGATAAAATTAAGCATATATCTCCTTTTATTTTAATTTATTTTTATTTCCTTTTATTTTATACATTATATAAATGTCTTATTATATAAATAATTTTGATCCGCATGCCTGATAAAAGAAATAAAATGAAATAAAATAGATATGATAAAAATTAAGTAGAATTAAAAAAAATCTTATTTTTTATTTTATTTTATTTATTTGAAGTTTATATTTTACATAACAAATGTGTTCTTGTGGAATCTGTAAAACAAATGTAAATATTTTGAAATCTAATTTAATTATAATAGTATTTTTTAAAACTGCTTTAAGATTCCAAACACTTTCTGTTACCAAAAATCTAACTTTTTAATTTTTTTACTTTTAATGAGTGGAAAAATCGTAAGGCAAGATTACTTGTTGAACCGGGGTCGTGTGGTTACTGAAGTGCAAATTCAATCATTCTCTTTTGATCAGCTAGCCTGATAACCACCAATTCCCTCAACCTCACTAATTAACCTATAATTAAGAACTGTCTAACTTCACCCTCCCCGCAGGACCTCCGTCAGCTCCAGTAAACATCATTTCATCTGTGAACGGTACCTCGGTCAGTCTGGAGTGGGGTTCACCTCTGGACACAGGAGGCCGCAGTGATGTCATCTATGACGTCCTTTGCCAGAAGTGTGACAAAGACGGGGCGCAGTGTGAGGACTGTCGGGTGGGTGCCGGAGGGGGTAACGGGGTGGGTAACGGCAATGGGGGTGTTGCAGACACCAATGGAGCTGTTAGCGGGACAGTTGGAGGAGGAGGAGGAATCATGAATGGGGTGGTGGTGTCCCGGACAGGAGCGGCCCTGGTGCGTTTTATCCCTCAGCAGACAGGACTTACAGAACCATGGGTGACGGTGCTGAATCTTGCCGCTCACAGTAACTACACATTCCGTATTGTTGCTCTAAATGGAGTCACACACCTGAGCAATGAGCTGCCACAGTCTGTGACGGTCAATATCACCACAAACCAGGCAGGTAGGAGACACTGCTGGGTCATTACAATTTGATTCCATTCATTATTTGCATAATTCCTAAAACACTGCTGCTTGAAAATCAATATCTTACTAGCCTATGAGGTCTAGTCTAGTCTAGGCTTTAGCTTACTTGCCTTGTCAAAACCTAGCTGACTAGTCCATGATGTGTTTTGAAACCTGGTCAACCTCAGTCAGAGTTTTCTAAAAAGGTTGAAATAGGCCCCACCAGCTAGTAATCTAACTTATTAACCACCTAAACTAATTTGAACCTGCTAATGACCATATTGACCAGTTTTAAATAGAATAGACAATGTACATTTACATTTACATTTAATCATTTAGCGGACGCTTTTATCCAAAGTGACGTACAAATGAGGAGAACAATAGAAGCAATCGGACCATCGAGAGAGCAACAGTATACAAGTGCCATGACAAGTCTCAGTTAGTCTAGCACAGTACACGTAGCTAGTACACGTAGCAATGTAATCTAACCAGGTTGATCTCAGCCAAACCAGCTATAGTAATCTAATTGATAAACCTCCTTTTTAGAACTACCTTAAATTACCAGTTTTGAACAGTTTAGTCAAGTTGGTCTTCCAGTCCTAACCAGGTTGACCTTCACTAAACCAGCTATTAATCTAATTAGTCTAGCATCTAGACAAGTTTGAACTAGCCAAAGATCATGAATAACCAGTTTTGAACAGCATAGTCAAGGTTGTCTACCAGTTTTAAACAGTTTAGTTTAGGTACCAGTTTAGACATCAGCCCTAACAACATTAAACCTAAAGTAGTTTGAACCAGCTAATAAGCATAAATCACTAGTTTTGAAACCATCTAAAAACAGCTAGAAACCATCTAAAGCTGTTATGAATAAGCAGTTTTGAACCGCTTAATCAAGGTTGTCTACCAGTCCTAACCAGGATGACCTATGGTCCTTCAGCAAGCTAGTCTAGCTGACTACCCTGTTGAAAAAAACAACAACAGCATATGCTAGTTAGGTATGTTTTGAAGCATGGTAGATGGTTTGAGCTGGTTTAAGCCTTAGCAACTAGTTCCTGCTCAGGACCAGCTCATAACCAGATTATAACCAGCTCATGACCAACTAAGGACCATCTTAAATCAGCTCAACTCAGCTGCCATGCTTCAAAACAAACCTAACCAGCATATGCTGTTTTTTTCCCCACCTAACCACCTAAACTATTTTGAATCACCTAATGACTATAAATAGCAAGTTTTAAACAGTTTAGGTACCAGTTTAGGCATCAGCCCTAACCAGGTTGACCTCTGCTCCATCAGCAAGCTAGTCTAGATGCTCATCCTCCTAAACTAGTTTTTGAAACCAAACCCTAACCCTAACAGCTAGAAAATCATCTAAAGCTGGGATGAATAACCAGTTTTGAACAGCTTAGTCAAGGTTGTCTACCAGTCCTAACCAGAATGACTTATGGCCCGTCAGCAAGCTGGTCTAGCTGATTAACCACCTAAACTAGTTTGAACCACCTAATGACTATAGGTAGTTTAGGCACCAGCCCTAACAAGGTTAACTTCTGGACATCAGCAAACCAGTCTGATGATCTGAAGGTGGTTTGCTTACCCTGAACACATTAATCTCGACTCCACCAGCTAGTCTAGCTGATCGACAACCTAAACTAGTTTGGACTAATTAATAAGCATGAATAACTTGTTTTGAAACCATCTAAAGCTGGTATGAAAAAAAGTTTTGAACAGTTTACTCAAGGTTGTCTACCAGTCCAGGATTACCTATGTTCCATCAGCAAGCTTGTCTTGCCGATTAACCACCTAAACTAGTTTGAATCACATTATGACTATAAATAGCCAGTTTTAAACAGTTTAGTATAGGTACCAGTTTAGGCACCAGACCTAACCAGGTTGACCTCTGGCCATCAGCAAACTAGTCTAGTTGATCATCTAAAGGTAATCTGCTAATCCTAAACACATTAATCTTGACTCCACCAGCAAGTACACTTACTAATCAACCACCTAAACTAGCTTCAACCAGCTAATAAAGATAAATAACCAGTTCTGATCAGCTAGAAGCTAGTAGTATGTATTTTCAAGCAATAAAAATACAGTACATTTTATTGTTCCTCATATAATATCAATAATAATAAATATTATTTGTGTTGTAGAATGAATCTGTTGGTCTTACTAAAGGGCCCTTCGTGTCTTTGTTTTCACAGCTCCGTCTCAAGTGATGGCCATCCGACAAGAAAATGCCAGTCAGACCAGCGTCACTCTTTTCTGGCACGAACCAGCGCAGCCCAATGGAGTCATATTAGAATATGACATCAAATATTATGAAAAGGTAATTTCTTTATCCTAGTGATTACACTTCAGGTCCCAAAAGAGTGATATTTATTCATTAACTGAGAAGTTCTCATCACCGAATGGCTTAACCACTTAATGAAGGGTCACATTTTATAGACTAGCCTGGAGTCAAATATCTCAGTTTAACCACTTGGTTTATTGGCAGCTCAGGCTAATTGAAAGGAAATTACCAACCAATAGTGCTCTCAGACTGATTTGGCGAGATTATTTAAAGTGACATTGAAGGCAAACACTGTGAGCCCTGCCAAACACTGGAGGGAAGTTAATTGTCACATGAGCTGGGAGCTTTGCTGCCTAATAGTGCAAAAAAGATCTCAGCTGTGACAGAGAATTAGTATACAGTGCCTAGTCAACAATGTCGCTATGTAAATATGATTTACGTGAATTCTCTGTTTGCCAAGCCGCTGCCCGTATGCTGATTCCTGGGGAATGGTGCTTAACAAAGACCACACAGTGGTTTTTGATGGATAAACGGTGCTGGCCGTCTCCTCAGGAGACAGAGGAGCATCAAAGGCTTTTTAAGAAAGCGAAATGCTTCAGTGGGGACAGAGTTCACGGACGCAGTGGGGTGAAGCTGAGAATGCTGAGAATTCTAACAGATTAGTGAGCACTTCAGTTTAATCGGTCCAATCCTCCAGCCTGGGTCTCAAAACAATGATTTTGTCAGGCCCTGGTGTGAATTGTCCATTATTGTCTATATTTATGGATTCAATGACCTTAAATAGAATCTTTATTTGAACATAACCACTCATTGACTTATTGGCCCTTTTTCACAGGACAACGAGCAGCAAATTTATGCTACGCTGAAGTCAAAGAACACCAGCGCTAAAGTGTCTGGTCTGAAGCCCGGCACGAGCTACATCTTCCAGATTCGGGCCAGAACCTCGGCTGGTTGTGGGCGATTCAGCCAGTCAGTGGAGATACAGACCGGCAAAGCAAGTGAGTGTTAAATTATTAATAGTGCTACAGACATGAATGATACTAAATCATGTGGATTGTTGAGGAGAGACGTGCCATTATTTTTCAAAAGTGATTGGACAATTGGATTTTCACCAGAGAGAGTGATGTTATTAATGTGAACAAAACACAAGGAGAAAACAAAAGAACAAAAGATTGTAATGTTTTTTTGTTCTTTTACATATTTATATTTATTTATGTTTATGTTTTTATATATATATATATATATATATATATATATATATATACAGTATATATATGAATCTATCTGTATATATAATTTGAAAAGTGATTATTTATTAACTTAATAATTATTATGTTTAATATTTTTTATGCATAAACCTGACACATGAAAACTTGAAATATTGAGTAAGAAAGAGTGAGTTATAATTCAATTTGAGTCAAATTCTGCTGAAATAAACAGGAAATCAAATTAAATATATTTTATTTAATTTTGGTACATTTAATCTCTTCTTTGGTAGATTTAATCTCTAACCAGCATATAGTTGTAATCTTTATTTGTTTTTGTACATATTTATATTTGTTTATGATTATTTTTAATTTAATATATTTTAATTTTTAATCTTCAAGAATTGGCTTCCATCTTTATTTGACCCTCTAACTCTAGCACTCTCTATTCTAATTCTATTCTAATTCTATTCTTTAAAAAACTTGCCCCTTTTAGACTTGCACTCTATTCATTTACTAACTGCTTGTTTTCTTAAAAAAAAAAAAAAACTAACACTAGCTTCTAAAATATAATTAAAATTATATTTTAATTTTATATTTGTAATCTTTAAAAATATTGATTTTATATATATCTATATATATATATATATATATATAAATAACGTTTTTAATATATTTTGGCATGAATATATATTGGAAGAATGAGCTTTAATATAATGTCAGAATTTTATTATATGGTATATTTGTGTTAAGAACATCCTATTATCTCTCATTAATCTCACAGTGTCTCAAATCAGTGTCCTGTATATGGCATCTCTATGGCACTAAAAATGGCATCTGGGTGTTTTCACATATAGGTCGTTTTAAGAGAACCAAACCCAGTTCACTTAAAGTGAACCAGAAAGGGAACCAGCCGAACGTGACCTCAGTCCTTTTGGTGTTCACAATCTAGTGGACTCAAAAGAGAACCCAGTTCTTTTTTTGGTCCTCTTCAGCAATGAAGAGATCTCAGACCCTTTCTTGTTCACACCACTACTTTATAAGAACTCAGAGCTCCACTTCAAGTTCAAGTTCAAGATTTATTTGTGACATACACGATTATACAGAGAGTATTAACCAGCAGTGAAATGTGAGTCAGGTCCGCTCCATGGACAGTGCAATATTATAGAAAAATGAACTTTAGGAATCATATACTTTTTTGTTTGTTTGTTTAGATAAATCGTTCAGGGTGTTTGACTAAACAATTAGACAAACTAGTTTTTATTTTTAATAAATCATCCATGCACCCGATTCCTAGCCATTTCTAATATACATTTGATATGACTAAATATTATTAAATTGTAGAGAAATTCCAGGATCAGTTCCCTCTTCAGGTAGGCCTAGTATTTTCATCAGGTCAGTCATAGAAAAATCTGATTGGTTGATAACTTTTGACATTTAATCCAGGTGTGAAAATAATTAATATCTAGTACAAGAGCATGGAGAGATGTGCAAGTGCACAGGACAAAGTTTGAGCGCGCACACGCACACTTGAGCAAGAGAAGAGACACGTTTTAAGTGCGCGCACTCTCTCTGCGCGAGAGCAGCGTATATCCGAGCGCGCGCGTCCGGTTTTGTGCGAGAGCAAAGGAAATCCGCGCGCGAGCAGGGAGATTCGCGTGCAAGCAGGGAGATTCGCGCTCGCGCATTACTAATCTACTTTCGCGCTACCAAAATGCGCTCTCGGCATTTGGCAGTAAAATAATGCCATAGAATAGCCAGTCTGAGGTGACTCACCGCAGTGCTGAAATTGCTTGCTCACGAATAGTCTCATTTTAATACACGAAGTGTAGACATTGTGAAATGTTCATTGTGCATATGTTCATTGTGTTATTACAGAGCTTTATGAGATCGCGATGAACTGAGATGTCAGCTTTTAGTGATAATAAAGGAAGCGCTGCTCGCATTTTGCCATGCCTAACCATGCACGCAGCAGCCCATGCTTGCTTTTCTGTTAAAAATAACAGTGGTTTGTGAATGTTGAGCCTAAATAACAAA